>JANDJT010000021.1:6490111-6505171 GCA_024331685.1 Stegophilus panzeri | reverse complement strand
TATGTATGGCATCAGATTGCTTAATGAGGATGTTGAAGAACTCCAAGTGTCCTGATCAGAAGAGCCCTGACCCCACAACCCCACTGAACACCTTTAAGCACCTCACTAATGCTCTTGTGTCTGTATAAAGACAAATCACTGCCACTCTCCAAAATCAAGTGTAAAGCCTTCCCAGAAGACTGGCGGTTATAACAAGCTCATATGGGTGTGATGGTAACGTGTATTTTCTATACATCATATCCATGTTCAGTCTTTTATCCACAGATTGCATTCGTTATATAATAATAATTAATAAATAATAATTTGAATAATAATAAATAATTTTATCACTTGTTGTTTTGTTTTATACTGTTAACTGTGACTTTTCTAGTAGAATAAATAAAGCAGAAGTAAAGGTACAGTAAGATCCATTAAGACTCACTGTCTGCTGGCGTTGTGGCCGCAAATTCCCTCTGCTGTACATAAAGCAGGCACTTTGGATCCACTGTCACGAGCGGTTTGGAGCGAAATGTTTTGGCATTTTCCTTCAGCAAACACAAACACGATCTCATATATCACTAATACCGGTTAGAAACTGTGTAATGATCGCCTGGCCTGGCCTGGCCATCGCACTCACCTTTAAATGGGAATAATTCGAGTACAAGTCAGTTGTTGATATTACACGGTCGATTCGTTTGTTTTGAGTCAGGAGTGGCATTTTCACTCTTCACCTACAAATGTGAGGAAACGTCTCTAATATCAAGTATTTATTCTGTGATAATTAAATAGTAGCACTCTCTGCCTGTCAGCACATGTACTTCCTGTTTCTACCCCCCTCCCTTTCCCACCACCTAGCGTCACAGCGGCTGCGCTCCAATCCTAGCACATGTGTGCTAGATAGTGCTCTTAGCTTATGCTGTAGAATCCTTTGACAGTGTGCTCACCCCCAACACCCCAGAGCCCCATCCCCAAAGCACTCCCCCCACCCGAGTAACGCGGATTGGGATACACCCCGTGCCCTGATGACGCCAGGATCAAACGTGTCTCTTCAAACGTATGCAAATTTGAATGATACACATTTAATAGGGTTCCACCAGCGACAGTGTTTCTGGTCGTACAGTGGAATATTAATAATAAAGTGAAAGAAGTGTTTTCAGAACACTACACAGGATTTAGGAGAGGTTTCATTTGAATTTGGGTGAGATTAAGAGTGAATTATGTGGGATAATGAAGGAATCACTTGTTTATGTTTTCATTTATTATATTTATACTAGAATGTTTTGGATTGCTGTTTCAAATTAATTAAGCAGAACAATATGGAATCCAGAAATTTTATTTAATTTAATTTTTTTCTATTACGAACTAGACAGAATAAACAGAAATGTCTGTTTTCTAATAGTTATTTATCTGTTTAGTGGTTAACACGTTTGCCTCGCACCTCTGGGGTTAGGGGGTTCGATTCCGCCCCTGCCCTGTGTTGTGCGCAGAGTTTTCATGTTCTACCGTGCTTTGAGGGTTTCCTCCGGGTACTCTGGTTTATTCCCCATTCCAAATACATGTGTTGTAGGCTGATTGGCATCTCTAAATTATCCATAGTGTGTGAATGGGTGTGCAATTGTGCCCTGCAGTGAGTTGGCACTCTGTCTAAGGTGTCCCCCTGGTTTGTGCCCCGAGTCCCCTGGGATAGGCTCCAGGCTCCCCGCAACTCTGTGTAGGATAAGCGTTACAGAAAATGCATGGATGGATATCTTTCACATCCATAAGGCAAGGTGGTCCAAGAGTAGGCCAACTATCAACATTTTCTTTTCTGTGAAGTAAAACAGTAAAGCACCCTGTTATGGTCATCTAAAAAAAAAAAAAAAAACTTTTAATTTATTAATACCATGTTACTAACCCTGTCATGAATTTGTTTTCTTTTGTTTTGTACATTTATATCCTGTTGTCATCTCATTCTTTTTGGTCAACTGACTGTAACTCTGGTACTCTGATAAATTTGTTAAATTTGCACTTGAAATGTAATAGGGTCTATTTTAAATTTGGAAAATGTTTCAAATGATTCAATATGAACAATTTTAAATGTAAAAATAACTGTAATAACAATGCATTAGAAATATTATATGTAACATAACAGTGCTGCAAGGTTTTTGGTCGTTCTTACCAATGACTCTCATATACAGTATACAGTCATTGATTCTTACTGATGGGAAATTTGTAAATCTAAAACAAATACTGTATTACTGTATTAAGTTAAAGAATTGTTATAAAGAATCTATTGAGTGAAATATTGAAAAATAACAACGCAATTTAAATGTATTTGTGAACTTGTGATTGTATTTGATGTGATGCTTTGAATTTCAGATTCATAAGATGAATCTTTGTTTTTTTTTAATGATTTTGGGAATATTTTATTCTTGGCCAAATTTCATCCATCCATTTTCTATATTGCTTATCCAACACAGGGTTGTGGGGGTGCCTGGAGCCTATCCCAGGGGACAAGGTGAGGGACACCATGGTCAGGGTGCCAACCCATCACACACACATTCACACACTATGGACAATTTGGAAATGCCAATCAACTTACAATGCTTTGGATTGGGGGAGGAACACGGAGTACCAGGAGGAAACCCCTGAAGCATGGGGAGAACATACAAGAATCTATCTATCTGTCTGTCTGTCTGTCTGTCTGTCTGTCTATCTATCTCTCTTTCACAGCTCGTGAAGAACATTTGTCAGAAACTTCCTGTATAAATATAACGAGCTGAACTTATTGTTTAGCCTAAGAGTCACAAAACTTCAACATGCAAATAGTCAAGATCTTCTACTTGTAAACTTGTTTTTATTAACACAGCCACTAAAATCAGAGACCCTAAAGGATCAGTTATTGTCTTCCATCACTGATGACATCATAGGAGCTGTTTACTGTCTCTCTTGTAAGCAATGCAATCTGTTGTACATTGCAGAAAACAAGAGGACACTTGCTGATTGCTTTGTCAAGGACCTTTGGATGGTCCAAAGGCAAGGGACATATCATTAATGGCATCTCTGTTAGTGTTGCTAGTTGCTAGAAATGTGGAAACACTGTGGAACCTTTGGAACCCTGTAGAATGAATGTCATGTTTTGACAATAGTGATTACATCATTAGTAATTTGCATTATCTACTGATTACACTTCCTACAGCCTCTGAGTCATCTGATGAAGGACTGTTATCCAAAACATTTTGTTTCTCTGTATCTTTGCATACTACACTGAACATTTATTATATTTACCTCATTACTGAAGTACACTGCAGTTACATTCTATCTATCTATCCATATATCTATCTATCTGTATTTTAACACTATTGTTCAAACTGTTTACTAAGGGAGGATAACTATGGGGTTTAGTGTGTTGGGGTTTATGTGATTTATTCGTACTATATAAATGAATGAATATTTAAATATATGAAATGTCTTGTCAGCTTTCTAGGCTTTCGCCAGCTGGAGCCTTGGAAACCCGGATGCTAACATGAACACTGGACACCTTGGCCACTGCCAGGCTGAAAGCATAAGACTTTATACCTTCCTCCATAAGACAGGTCTTGAAAAAATTCAAAGGCTTCAGACCTCTCCTGAATGCAAGAGGGGAGGAGAAAGAAAGTAAGGATTGTGCTGAGGTACGTTTTTGAACCTTCTGAATGTGTTCCAGAGCATTCACCAAAACTCTGCTTGGGTAATAATGTTCTTCACTATGATCCTAGAATGATGAGAAAGAAGACTATGAGGAACATTATGAAGAGAAGGAAGTACATAAGATTGACTCTCCAGATGATCAATTTGTTTTCCTGAGTTTATTACAGAGACAGGGCCAAACCTCCCGATCCATGTCTATCAATTGCACTGACACTGATGTGGAAATGGAGAAAGAGGAAGTTTTTTACTCTCTAGAGGAGGATCACAATCAAAGCAAATGTAAACCTTCAAATTCAAATCAGTCCTTCCATGGAGATGTTCAAGATTAATAGTAACCTTAAAATTATTATACAAAATTATCTCAACATGACTGTAGTGTGGTCCTTTCTACTCCCAAAATATGTAGCTTCGATTTCCAGGCAGTATATTGGCTGGATTAATAGGAGCCTCATTGGCCGAATCAGAGATCAGACTTAATCTTCTACTGGTCATTTTACAAGCAAATCACACTTACACAGGGTAGAACACAAAAACACCCAGCAATCATTCATACACTTTATCATTCAATTCAAGTAATAAAATAAATGTTTACTTAACTAAAAAATTTCAAAAGTCTAAATAACATACAAGTTGAAATGCATAAAACAGATAAGAAAAACCACAGACCCCTCCAAAACTATTGGAACGGCAAGGTCAATTCATTTGTTTTTGCTGTAGACTGAAGACATTTGGGTTTGAGATCAAAAGATGAATATGAGACGATAGATCAGAATTTCAGCTTTCATTTCCTGATATTTACATCTAGATGTGTTACGCAACTTAGAACTTGCTTGCAATAAGTGCATCAAGCCGATGACCCACTGACATCACCAAGCTGTTGCATTTTTCTTTTGTGTTGCTTTTCCAGGCTTTTACCACAGCTTCTTTCAGTTGTTGTTTGTTTCAGGAGGTTTCTCCCTTCAATCTCCTCTTCAGGGGGTGAAATGCTGCTCATTTGGGTTAAGATCTGATCAGTGATTTGGCCAATCTAAAACCTTTCACCTTTTCCTCTGATGAAGTCCCTTTTTGTGTTTTCGGTGTGTTTTGGATCATTGTCTTACTGCTTGATAAAGTTCCTCCAGATTAATTTGGATGTATTTATCTCTAAACTGTAAGACAGATTGCTTTAGTAGACTTCATTCATTGATTCATTCATTCACTGTAAACAAATTAATTCTGCTGCTACCATTATGAGTGAGCCTGTTCCAGAAGCAGCCATGCAAGCCCAAGCTATGACACTACCTCCACCATGCTTGACAGATGAGCTTGTTTGTTTTCCTTTCCATCACTTTGTTAGAGGTTAATCTTTGTTCCAGAACTGTTGTGGGTCTTGTCTGTATTTCTTTGCTAATTCCAATCTGGCCTTCTGATTCTTTCAACTGATGAGTGGCATCTTGTGGTATGTCCTCTATATTTCTGCACTTATAGTCTTTTTCCAGTGGTGGATTGTGATATTTTCGTCCTGCCCTGTGGAGGTTGTTGGTGATGTCACTAACTATTGTTTTCTTCTGACCAATCAGATTTGAGCATATAAAGAAAATTATTCAACACCTTCTGACTGATCACAATCAAGAAATCAACAATGCTGTGGTATAACAAGCTCGTTTACATTTAATTTTTTTTATTATTATTATTATTTACAGTTTTATCACTTAAAAGGGCAAGGATAAAGACCAGATAGACATTTGAAAACTAGGCAAGGAATCTTGGTAGGAAGTGGAAACATTTTAGATTGGTGTAATTCCTCATTCTAGTGTGTCGGAATTCCAGGAATTCTAAAAATTTACAGCTTATTGCATATATTTGCTACTTTTGGGATAATTTTAGCTGTAACTGAAAGTATATTTGTGCTAAGCTCTACACTGGGTGTAAGAAATCCAACCACTAATTATCGTAATTTGTTCTGATCCATAATCTGTGTTGAGTGGAAAATCATCAACAAGGCAAGACATTTTAATGGAAATGCATCAAAGCTCGTTCAGAATACGCCAAAAATTACACCTGTCTTCTTATGGGTACCCTATCATGTTGGAATGGAGGGTAATGAGGAGGTGGATTTTAAAGCTAAGCTGGCTCTCAACCATTCAAAAAGCTATATGTACCATTAAATATGCCAGAAGTCAATGGGTTAATTAAAGTAGCTGTCAAAAATGTGTCAAGAAAGATGGGATAAGTTCAGGGAGTCATTTGTATAATATTCAAAAAACAAGTTGGTTGTAAAAGAGTTGAGTATGGTAATAGAAGGAATGAAACAGTAATATCTTGGCTACAAATTGGACACTCTGCTTTCCGCATTCACTTTATATCATAGGAAGACATGAATCTGGTAATTGTAATAAATGTGGTCTTCCAGACACTGTAAAGTTTATGCTGTGAAATTGTGTGTCATATGGAACATATGATAAATATATAATTAAAAACTCTCTGAATCAATTGTTTGACATTACATTGCCTTCGGAATAATTCTTCTTAAATATATAAAGTTCTTTTAAATAACTTAAAATGAATAAATGTGTATAATAGAATATATGTTAAATGAGGGTGTTGTTTTCTTCCCTTCTACAGTACATCAATGCTTCACACGCCATCCCAGTAGGTGTCGAAAATGCACCAGAAGTTGGTTTGCTATAAAACCCAAAGAAAAAGATGACGCAGTACTTGTGATAGACCTGGCAACCCTGCCTATAGCGCTAATCAGTAGTGTATCTAGGGTAGAGATGGGGAAATTAAGCCTTATAATAAGCACTGAGGCTGTCCCCTGACTGTCCCCTTGCGTGCATGTAGGATTGTTCTCGGGCTGTGCAGTCTCATGAAAAGCTCTGAAATGCCTTAGCATGGATGAAGTGTTGTTTCCACACACAAGCTTCTTGTCACACACCAAGCATCTCACCTTCTGAATAAAGTTACTTGAAATTAAGATATTAAATAGGCTATAATAATAAAATGAATTAATGAAAGCAAAGACATGGCAAAAAGTGTGATATGTAAAAAAAAAAATTTGAAAATATCATGCATACATTGGAAATTGTAAGCTGAAAATGTTCCCAAACAGGGGAAGAGTTTTTCTCTTTTTTTGGCTGATGCCATTGTTATACAGTTGCAATCAAAATTATTCAAAAAATTTTTTTAAGTGAAGATGTGGGGTTCGAACGTTCCGACACGCAAAGTCACGTGATTGGACAGAACGTGAGGCTTCGGTTGTCGTCGATCACGTGACTCTGTGAACCCAATACACGCCCTGATCCGGAGCTTCTCTGGAAGTTGTGTCGCGCGCTCGCTACGTGCTGTAGTGGACGGGATCCGAGGCCTAACATCCAAACTGCTAGCGTTTCGGATAATTCACCGACTTGGTTGTGGAGTATACACACACAAAAAAAACAACATTTCACCAGTTATTATATTAGTTGGTCTCTCGTCTGCAAGCGCGGTATTAAAATCGCTGCACTTTATCTAATTTTGAGTATTTTCTTGTGCGAAGAGCGCGGAGGTTTAAAAACTAGCCAGACGAGCTAGGTCCTTAGCTAGCAAAACAAACAAACAAACAAACAAACAACAAGGACCACTTTTCAGTTTCAACACTTTATAAGAAACGTTTATTAGTGGTTAATTGAAGTATTTCTCGATTAAAGCGAGTATTTCTCTCCACGTAAGTGTTAAAAGGTATAAATGTCATATTTTATGCTGCTTTGTTTGGACTTCAGCTAAAGTAGCTCGTTAGATAACGTTAAGCGGCTGCCTGACCAAAACATTTTGTAGGTGTGTGAACTAGTGTGTAATTTACAGTTTAATCCCGTAAACAGCGTTTGTTTGCAAAGGATACCACGTAAATTGAAATTTAACCCTAAAATAACAACTTTACATTAAAAAAACAGCACTTTAAATTTAAGTAAACAAAAGAAAAATGCGAGGCAGCTCTTCCTACGGGGACAGAGACCGAGACCGTGGACGGGACCGAGGGTGAGGACTTGCACTTCATTTTACTGTTCTTTTATATTTATATTAGCTTCTTGAATATGCTCTTGGGTAATATAAACATGGATTATCTATATCCAGACATGTCATTGAGTTCGCTGCGGTCTTAAACAGGAACCAAAAATATTTTTGGATTTCTGAATTAGTAATAAACGTGAGTGTGAAATGTTACTACATAAAATATAAGAGCCAGTCAGGTACCTGTATGCAGATTCAGGCCTTGTATTTACTTTATTACTGGGTTATACGTGTCATTTTTAGTTATTCATACATTTCTTGCTTGGTGAGGAAATGTGTTTTTTTCAGGCAAATCAAAGGTAGTTAAGAAATTTAGATTGGCACTGCGCAAAATATTGGTGTACTGATTGGTAATGAATACATATCTAGTCTTTTGATTATGTTCAGATAGTTTTGAACCAATATTTATTTATTTATTTTAAAAAGTAGTCATAGTCAAAAAGAGCTTTAATTACTAGGCTGTAGAAAGTTTAGAAATTTTAAGTTTAGAAATGTTTAAGTGGTTAAAGTATTTTTCAATTAATGTATTAGTATTTCTCAGTAATTGGCAGTATAAAAGGCAAAATTTCCATCTTTTAAGCTACTTTTTTTGTTTTAGCTATAGTAGCTAGCTAAAAAAACCTTCTTTTTTTTTTTCTTCTCATGGGATTGTAACTTATTAGTTTCAACTCCTGTGTTTTGTTGATTAATTATAAATAGAGATAACTAGCCTGATAACATTCTAGTTTGAAGTCAGTATCATTGTCTTGCTTTATGTGATGAAATCCCCTGCCTCCACTACAGTTCCCTCTTCTTTTTGATATAAGCCCCTAAACCCAACTGATAGTGATGATTTATGAAATGCATCAGAAATAAACACTTGTATAATTGCTGAGCTATGATAACCACAACGCATAGACAAAGTAATAAATTATGCGCTTTGTTCTTGTGCCCTCCAGGCCCCGCTTTGGGTCCAGTCGTGGAGGTCCTCCTCCTAAGAAGTTTGGGAACCCTGGAGAACGACTGAGGAAGAAGAAATGGGACCTTAGTGAGCTGCCAAAATTTGAGAAAAACTTCTACAGCGAGCACCCAGAGATCCAACGCATGAATCAGGTGGGAAAGAACTGAGTCATATACTGACCTGTATTATACAGGATATCGCAATTAATCAATTCCACAAACACACTCCCATATAAATATATGTAGTCGATAAATACAGTGTTCATTCTCACATAGTTTCTCGATAATCAGACTGCAATATTCTCAGTCAAAAGCTATTATATACAAACTATTTGTAACTGTTAATACAGTAGTAATGTTTATTGGATTTTTAATTAAAGCCTAGTTTACGCTACACGATTTTAAGCCCGATTTTCAAGTTGCTGAGCTCGCCAACAAAGACCCTCTGATCGTATGCAATTCGCTTGCCACTCGGCAGACGATCGTTGTGTGAACTACTCAACGACTCATCAAAGAGGCTTGCCAACACATTGCTGAGGCATCGCTGGCGCCACACAGATATTTGGCATGCTGAATATTTAGAGCTGTCGGGCGACTCCACATCCTGTGGTGTGAAAAATGTCGTCACTGGCAGTGATTGCGGCAACGATCTACAGCCAATGAGAGAGCAAGGCATGGGGTGAGAAAAGGAAACCAGTGAAACCTTTGGCAGAAGCATAAAGGGGAGAAGCTGTACAAACATTTTTTACTCACCTCCAACTCCCTCTGTAGCACACAATCCCTGCTGCCTGCGTTTAATCCATTCTTTCATCACTTTCTTTGTCTATTCCTTTTTGGGGTTTGTTCAGCACAAATCATTGGACAAACAGCATGCACCGCTTGTTTCTACATCCATCTTCAAATAAACAACTCCTGTTTCACACGTGGTTTTTGTGTCATATATCCGTGTCCCTTCTCACGTGTGTTTTCGTGACAAAATGTAGTTTGGACACCAGATAGAGTCGTCGGGTGACAGAGTCGGTGTTAGATTGTGTAGCGTGTGACTCCTTGCCGCAGAGCAATCACGTAGTGTGAACACCACAACGATCTGCCGACATTGAAAGTCGTGTAGTGTGAACTTGGCTTTAGCTGTTTGTCTTCCTGTCCAAATTTTTTTGTGTACAAGACAAACAAAAAATGTATTTACACTTGTGTCAAAATATCTGTGTAAGTGAATTATTATACAGTTATGCTTAAACTATAAAACTTGCATCAAGTCAATAGAAAAGAGAACGAAATTTAAAAAAGCTGTACAGTTATATTTGACAATTAATCGTCAGCCAAAATTTTCAAATACTATTCCAGTCCTATATTTCTAACCTTAGATGTATACGTGAAATATTTACTAGTTAGGCATGAGACGATCCGAGACGCATCCTGATTCATGCCTCACAAGACGATATTGACGCACATAATATATTACATTTTAATACGTTTATTCTACAGTGATGATAAATCTAACCCCTTCAGTATCATTACATTGTATTGTAAGAAAAGTAGATCAGGAGTTATAATCTAAGGTGTAATTTCCCCCTATCTTTAACATGTTGCTTTAAACTTGTCATAAAGGTATTTTTCACAGCAATGTTATTAATGTGGAAAGATGTTTGACGGTGGATTGTGCCTTAAATGATTAGGCTGAATAAGGGATTCCTGTCATAACTGCTCCTGGTGTTGGCGGACATCCACCTGAAATGCCCGAGTGTGTCACATTTGCGAATTTAATTGTACAGATGGGGGAATCAATTAAAACGAGGCTGCCGGCCTTGTGTTTGCCACGTGACATAACACTTCCTTCTGATTCGCTTAACTTTTTGGACCATTAAGTGAGTTTATGCTTTTGAGGCAGTTAGGTTCCCACTCACAATCTTCGTGCTGTGTGTGAGACTTCCTCTGGTGCTGCAGCTAGTGTGTAAGAAGAGGTCGAGCTCATGAGGAATATTCAACGAAAATATGTCACAGAAGCAAAATTCATCTCTGCAATTTTTTGTATCACTATATTTGAGACAACAAAATTCTGTCTCATGCTTAATACTAACATATCCAACTACTAACGTGTTTACTCCTGTACGTTTCACAGTATGAGATCGAGGAGTTTCGGCGAAAGAAAGAGATCACTGTCAGGGGCTCTGGGTGCCCGAAGCCAGTGCCAAACTTCCACCAGGCACAGTTTCCTCGTGAGTAAACTCACCGTTACAGACACTTGTGGATATTACAGGGAACGTATTACAGGGAACGTCTTACAGCATGCACTTATCACACAAGTGTCAGGCTAATTGAGTTAATGATCTAGATTAAGGACAGCTTTTAAGTAATGTACATGCTAGGATTAGGCAGTATGAACATCGTTAGATAAGACAATAAAGTCTCCAGGCTTTTACATATCTTACTATTGTGTGCTGTTTTTCCTTTTTGTCCTAAGCCTTGTAATCATGTTTTTACAGTTAATTTTATTTGTGAGAATTAGATTAAGCAGACAGGCCATTATTATTCCATTATAAATGAGTTCATCATGTAGGCAATGAAACTGTAGTTTTGCAGAGGAAGGATTAGGGTTTTAAGGGTTTCCTTAATATCTGTCCCAGAATTTTCATACTGTGATGTGAAATATTTTTAGAGGACCTGTAATTTTGATATTATCGAAAATATGTTGTTTTTTTTATTAGCAAAAAAAAAAAAAAAAAAAAAAGGGAATGTGTTTTGTGCATTGTAGAGTATGTGATGGATGTACTGCTGCAGCAGAATTTCAAGGAGCCCACAGCCATCCAAGCACAGGGCTTCCCCCTGGCTCTCAGTGGCAGGGACATGGTGGGCATCGCGCAGACCGGATCTGGCAAAACACTCGCTGTAAGTACCTGCTTCTTCATCGCAAGCTGAAGAGAAAACGGACAAAAAAAAAAAGTGCTGGTGGAAAGATACTCTGTGACTGCGTGTATGAGAAGGATTTGAGCAAAGAATATCCAGACTGTTTGTATTATGTCACAGGAAGTTATTGTTGACTCCTCTCTCCCACAGTATCTGCTTCCGGCCATTGTGCACATCAACCACCAGCCGTACCTGGAGAGAGGAGATGGACCCATCGTGAGTGCTTCTGTTTATTTTAATAAGCGCCTGCTTGTGTTTGTCTAATATTAGGAAAGACTGTTATAATTAAACTTGCTCAGACTCATTGTCTATCTTTACTGGTGGTAGTTTGATCCTGTTATTATTCATTTAAATTCTGATTTTTAAAGAAAAGAAAACTTTGTGTTGTGGACTAAAATGGTTCCCTGATACTAACTTGATGTTTCGTAATCCTCCCCCCTCTGTTCTCCTCAGTGTCTGGTTCTGGCTCCAACACGTGAACTAGCACAACAGGTGCAGCAGGTGGCGTATGACTACGGCAAGTCTTCCCGAATCAAGAGCACCTGTGTGTATGGAGGAGCCCCTAAGGGTCCACAAATCAGAGACTTGGAAAGAGGTGAACACAGATGCCTGCCGTGACATTAGACAGTGTGTTAAGCTTTGAAGTACAGGTCTCCTGTACACAACAGTCTGATGTTAAAAATAATAATAATAATAATAATAATAATAAATAATAATAATAATAAAAATAATAATAATTTAACCCTAGCTACTGTTTCCTGCAGGTGTTGAGATTTGCATCGCCACCCCTGGTCGTCTGATCGACTTCCTGGAGGCAGGGAAGACCAACCTGCGCCGATGCACCTACCTGGTGCTGGACGAGGCAGACCGCATGCTGGACATGGGCTTCGAGCCACAGATCCGCAAAATTTTAGATCAGATCCGGGTATACCACACACTTCAAATGTTGTGTTATTAAAAGAGCCTGTGAGTGAACCATCTTAACCGAATTTTACAGGAGTCGCTAGTTACTAGAGATCAGAGTTTAAGACCGCAGGGACTTTAGACATATGAGAAATGTATCTGCTTCTTGCTACACAGAGTTTGTTGAGTAGAATTTTCACCGTGTTTGCCAATATGAAGAACAGTTTGGAGAACCCTAACCCAAGAATTATTTCAGTGACTATTAAATACATCAAGCACTCAATTGTGCCTTCTTAGATGATTATCATCAGAATAAAATTAGATAAACAAATATGGAACAACCCATTTTATTAAACTACCATTTCAGATACCCCCCTCCCCCCCACCACACACTCTCTCTCTCTCTCTCACACACACACACACACACTACATATACTCTCATAGAAAATGCTGTAGATGGACCACAACTAACCAGTTGGACTAGCACTGTGTAATGTTACATTTATCTCACTGTGGTTATTTAGCAATGCATTTTTTTTCCCCATTTCACTGCTGTTCTGGTTTTGTTAATAGCTTGTTAATACCATAGTACGGTGATACTGTGATGTTTTTGTAACTAGGTTTTTAGTACTCTGAAAATCACAAACCCCCATAATGGTGAAATCTCGAAGTAGCCTTCATACATAATAATAATAATAATAATAATAATAATAATAATAATAATAATAATATGCAGATTCTAGAAAGGTACAAACGAAGAGTATATTTCTAATGAATTAGTCCTTTTTTTTTTTTTTTTTTTGCCAATAGATCTGCTTTTGCCTGGCGGCCATTGAATTGTCCTTTCTCTGTCTGACTGCCTTTTACAGCCGGACAGACAGACACTGATGTGGAGCGCTACCTGGCCTAAGGAGGTGCGTCAGCTGGCAGAGGACTTCCTCCATGACTACATCCAGATCAACATCGGGGCCCTGGAGCTCAGCGCCAACCACAACATCCTGCAAATTGTGGACGTCTGCATGGAGAACGAAAAGGAAAACAAGTAAGACGTGTCCTAAGTGTTAATTTGAGGAAAAACTCCTTTCAGTCTGAATGGCTATGAATTGACTTGGGATAAACGGTGTTGCCCGTAATGCATAATAATACGATCATATTATAGCAAAAATAAATGTATAGAAAATCATGGTCATGATTGTGGCGCATGATTGACTTTCTTTTTTTTTTTTCTTTTTTCTTCTTCTTCTTCTTCTTCTTCTTCTAAAGATTTAGTAATGATTGTAAGGAAATGAGAGAATGCAACCCGTAGCAACTAATCATTTTAACACTGACTTCCAAAGCCTCCATTTCATGAATGCCACAAGTATCTACATATTCTCTTGTTATGCATACAAGGACAACTCCGTATGCGCTAAAACGGGTCACCTGAAAAGTCCGTCCTGATGAGACTAAAGTTAGCAAACAACTCTTGAGTCAAAAATGATAGGTGCATTGGAGGAAAAACGGACAGAATTGAAATCGCTGAAAGCCTCTCCCTATATACGATTATATTTTTCTGAAAAGGGGTTAAGTCATATGATGGCACATCGTAAATGAATTACCAGTGACATAAAATGACCAGCTTTTGTAAGCATACACAAATCTATATTATCGAGCTGTAAGCAAATTCATTATGTCTTTTTGATGTGGGTTTCATGGAGATTTACATCGCGAAACAGGGAAAGTCAGTGCAGTTCCCTCTTTTTTGTGTGTTGCTTTGTGTATAATAAT
The DNA here is from genome assembly GCA_024331685.1 of Stegophilus panzeri. Classification (NCBI taxonomy): domain Eukaryota; kingdom Metazoa; phylum Chordata; class Actinopteri; order Siluriformes; family Trichomycteridae; genus Stegophilus; species Stegophilus panzeri. The sequence goes on along the minus strand of JANDJT010000021.1, from coordinate 6,490,981 downwards.
ACACAAGGCTGCATCGTCTGACAAAATCCCATCATTTGGCCGTGAACTCCAGGACAGTGCTTAAGGCTTACGAGTTTACCCCCTGTCTGAATGTTACATCCCCCCCCCCCCCCAATATGCTATGAGAAGTGTCTAATCTAATTGCGTCTTGTCTCTTTCTTCACAGGCTGATTCAGCTGATGGAGGAAATCATGGCAGAGAAGGAGAACAAGACCATCATTTTTGTCGAGACAAAGAAACGCTGTGATGAGCTGACTCGCAGGATGAGGAGAGATGGGTGAGGGGATGGTAGCAGAGCAGAAAAGTCAGGCTGAAAAAAAGTAGTAAATCAGCAGTTACCACATCAAACACTGTGCGACTTTAACACCCAAACTGTTCAGTCCAAGCGAAAAAGCTCAACACACAATATATGTTTGCTGTCGAACATCTTATAAACATGTTTATCTACCTTTTTATGAATGATGTATTATTCATATACAAGCTCCCCCGACAAAAAAAAAGTTGAGAGTGTCATTTGTGTGAATTTCAAATAGTGGGAATAGCTGGAAACTTTGAGCCTTTTATGTTGTAGTAGTGTTATTTGGTCACAAGGTGAAACACCACCAACACAGAAACCATGTCTTACAGTGTGTATTCTGTTTGTGTAGATGGCCAGCAATGTGCATTCATGGTGACAAAAGCCAGCCAGAGAGAGACTGGGTCCTTTCAGGTAACGATTTAATGAATTTCCAGCGTTCTTTTTATTATCCAGTGAAGTCTTGGAGCTCTGTAAATAGGTGCGTTTCCACCAAGTATCCTTCCAGTGCCCTGGAATGTTCGTGCCCTTAAAAATCCCACAATGCACAGCGAGAACCTTATGTTCCCTTACTG
>JANDJT010000021.1:6476410-6490011 GCA_024331685.1 Stegophilus panzeri | reverse complement strand
TTATAATTATATCCCCCCCCCCTTTTTTTTTTTTTTTTTTTTTTTTTAAATCTTTTGCTCTGCTGGGTGAATACGATTTACATCCAGGAGAAATGAAAATAAAGTTCCCGAGTTTGTGAAAAGGTTCCTGTGGTGGAAGCTTGCCTAATCAAAGCTCTCCGTTTACATGAGGAAACAATTAAAGGTTGTATGATTAAAGGTTGCATGACTGGGTGGGGATATAATGTATTAAAGCATGGCTGTGTTAGCTTAGTGCCCCTCTTCTGGTTTCAGAGTTCCGCAGCGGTAAAGCTCCCATCCTTATCGCTACTGACGTCGCCTCACGTGGGCTGGGTATGTGCTCAGATTAGAGGGAGATATTTACACAATCCCTTTAAATACACACGCACGCACACATGTATACCTACATTTATAATGAAATCACATTTCACCCCAACACACACACACATATATACATATATATATATATATATATTTATTTATTTGTGAGATGATTTTATTATATATATATTTTTTTCATTCAGTTTTGAGATATAAACCTTTCCCTTTGTGTGTCTGGAAAATGACCCTCAGGAACAATTCTGAAGCCTCCTTTGTGCCATGATATGGTTATTTTTATCACTGGTCTCTTTGTGAACGAGAACAATTCTCCATCTTTCTCCCTCCCTCTCTCTTTGTCTTTCTCACTCTCCCTATTCTCCAATCCCCAACATTTTAATGTACACTCTATTTTTTGTGTCCTTGTATTCTTCTTTCCAGTTGTGCTATTTATAAAAAAAAAAAAAAAAAAAAAAGCAATCAGTAAATTTCAGATGTCCGACAGCCTTGTGGAAGACTGTGATTGCTGGATCCTTCTTTAGTTTACAACCCCCAAGCCACCTTTTACACATTAAGCCTTATATTGTCTGTTTCTTGTTACTGCTGTTAAAAATGACAACAAAAAAAAACTAATCATCCTTCAAAACGGGGCTCGTTGGCTCACTGTTAACCCTAATACGGACCTGGGGGAGATGTTGGGCTCCCTTTGTCTTCCCTGGGTCTTAATACCAGTCTCCTTCTTGATCAAACTGTGTCCAAATATCCTGTGAAGTAACAAAGGGAAGTCCAAATGCCACAGATGACCAATGGTTTGTTTTCTAGACTCTTTCCTATTGACTGTGAGAGGCGAGAGCTTTGGAGCAGGTGTGTTATTTGTGTCTGTTCTTTTTATGGAGAAACCTGGTTTGAAGAAGAGGAAGTGGGTTGTGTTGAGTTGCCGGCTCCACAGTACGTCTCACTCTTTCATTGTTCTCTCTCCCCCCCTCAGGCTTTATGAACTCCCTAAATGGCAACTCAGGCAGGCTGTGCTAAATTGGTACAGCAGCTGCCATCTACCATGTAAGCAGAGCCCTGTGAGGCGCTTGCACAGAGCCTGATCTGGATAAACCCACTCCTCAACTTCTTCCGTACATCAGCCCTCCGCTTCAAGACTGCAGAATCTTAGAACTGGACTGCAGCATTATAACCGGGGGTCTTCAGGACTGTGGCATCTCTCATAACCTTTCAAATCCGTCCTTGATTGGAACACAAATTGTCATAGTTATAGCATTGTGGAAGTAATTGGCCAAGTAAAAAAAAAAAACTGGGACACCAAAACAAACAGTTGATCAAATTGCATGATGCCATGGCCCTTTTGGATATGTTAGGATAAGACACCTGTTAAGTCTGACTTGGGCTAGTTCCAGGAGAGATGGAGAGGGAGAAAGACAGATGCAGAGAGAGAAAGAGAGGGAGAAAGTTGAGTGCTGGATCCAGTCCGGTCCGGTTTGTGGAGGCCCTGCAACCCGGTGAGAGAGAGAGAACTGGAGGGGAGCCGGTTCTGCTCCCGCCAGGCGTTGCTGGTGTCGTGCCGAGGGTGAAGGGGGGGCAGCTGAACGCATGTGAGCCCACATATACCTCTTCCTCTCGGGCCTCTCCACTGGACCTGGGACTGATCTCAGTCAAGACTAACCTAACATAGGGTAAGTATCTGACCATGTCCCCAATAATGACAGCTGTGGTACAAGAGTCATATAATCCTAAGCTTTCTTTTGATTTTACCTTTGTACACAGTAATACACTTATCTTATAATTAGACAAAGTTTGATCCTGTTTACACTCGGTCACGTCAGGCATCTTGTTTCTGGATTGTATCCTGATTGAGTTTTCACCACATGTATTCACACTCATTGACTTAAAATGCATTACTGTTTAGCAAGATTGATAATTTATCGCTGTATCATATATAATATATTCAAATCGCCTCATAACATTTGACAACCATCCTCTCGTGTGGCGCCTTCGCATTTGTTTGGTTTTATCATTCTGTGCAGTAGTTAAGCTATAATTTTGCATGTTTTTAATCCCTTAAAATCAGGGGACGACACTAACTTTAGCTACGTCTTTAGCACAAATCTATCTTTTGTTTCATATGTCTGGTCCCTTCGTTGCAGCTGTTGTAAATGTTAACATGACCCATGGATTAATTTGGAAGATGATTGTGACACGTTGGCTAAATTTTGAATGTGTTGTACAGCGTTCAGTTTTGCAGACGTCTGCTCGGGACGGGTTTTAGTCGTCGAACTTGGTGTTTTGACATATTTACAACATCTAGCTAAAACATGTCCATCTCCAGAAGTGGTTTTGTTTGATTCTGATTTAAAATCCATTTTATATTCTTGAAATGATTTGTTGTGTGGATGATCCCTATCCAGATACAATCTTGATATTTCTTGCGATGTGAGAATGACCAGGTGTAACGGGGTCAGTCAGGCCTGACATGATCATGTATATTAGTCCCAGATGTTATGAGATTATCTGCCGATTTTTAGACATCGCCACCCACATGCGAAGCTGTCAACCGCTGCCCTCAGCCAAAAGGAGACTGTACTTGATTGGGTCACTAACAGTGTTGTCTGAGCCACCTCTACCTTTTGTAATGAGAAACAGACTTTTCAGAGTTGGTTATCCACATGGATGTGCCAAAACGTCCTCCATTTGTGGTTCTTTTTTAAACATTTACTAGACTTTACATCTGTATGAAAACAAGCATTTAAATTGGTTACAGATTTGCACATGCAATTGGAAAGTACTGAGTAGTACAGTAGTAGTTCAAATTAACCTTAATGCTTAAGGTGCAAGATGAACAAAAAAGTAATTTAGTGATATTTCTGAATGTTTGAGTGTACATGCTTATGATATATTTTGTCCATACAGTGTAAAGCATTTTGTCATCATAGCTTAGATGATAACTGCAAACGAGATGTTTATTAAATAGGTGTACTTAAATCTATTGCCATCATTTTTCATGTAACAGGTAAGTCACAGAGTAGCCTGTAGTTTTTTTTTGGAAAGGCCACCAATAGCGATGTTAATCTGTAATAATGCACAGTATGGCTATGACGGTTGTAAATTGAATATTCTTACCAGTAGAAGTATTTCCACACAGTATGTTTTCCTCTGACTAATTCTTCTTTTACACATCTCCACTATCCTTTGCCCAAAACGCTCTCTAAAGATGTGGAAGACGTGAAGTTCGTCATTAACTACGACTACCCGAACTCTTCCGAGGACTATGTGCACCGTATCGGGCGTACTGCCCGTAGCACCAACAAAGGCACAGCCTACACGTTCTTCACACCTGGAAACCTGCGGCAGGCCCGTGACCTGGTACGGGTTCTAGAGGAGGCCCGGCAGGCCATCAACCCCAAACTTCTGCAGCTGGTCGACTCTGGACGTGGGTCAGGAGGTGAGCATTGGAGAAACTGACCGATTTATAGATTTGTGCTTTGTAGCTAAAAGGTACTTCTACACATGCAATTTTTTTTCCCTGAATCCTGGTACATTTAAAAGTCCTTGGGTCATAATTTAACTAAAAAAAGGTAATAGTAAAACTATCATCCTTGTCCAGTTGGAGTACAAACGTCTTGAGTTTATTAAATAGACTTGGTTTGATTCTAGTTTGTGTTGATGCTATGGCTGTATTTGAGCTTGGTTATCTCAAACGAAGAACTTAATTCAAAGCTGTTATATCATTTAGGAGGACGGATGCGTTACCGTAACTCCAGCTCCAACAACCCCAACCTGATGTACCAGGATGAGTGCGATAGGCGCCTGCGCTCCGGCAGTGGAAGCAGTAGCAAGGACAGCCGGGGTGGCGGCAGCTACCACCGAGAGGGGCGCTCAAGCCGTGACGACAGATCTTCCTCCTCGTCTTCGTACCGAGATCGCAGCCGAGATAGCCGGAATAGCTACAGCTCAGGCGATCAATACCAGAGCTACAACAGCAGTGGAGGGGGAGGGTACAGCGCAAGGGCTGGTGGAGTTTCACAGTCAGGTGGTGGCAGTAATAGTGTGTCAGGTGGAGGGCAGCAGAACCAATCAGGACCACCACAGGGCCCATTTAATCAGGGTCCTCCTCCACCACCACAGTCTGGGCCTGGACCAGGGCCACAGCCCCTGATGGCCCAGCAGTTTGCCCCGCCTCCACCACCTCAGCCCATGATGGGATTTATGGGTCCAGGACCATACTCGTTCGGTCCACCTCCACCACCCCCTCCTCAGCAGCAGAGAAAGTAAAACTTTTACAATAAAAAAAGAGATTGTCTAGTAGTGGTAGTTAATCACTCCCCACCCAGTACAAGAGTGAAGAAAGCTCAGTAGAGATCAGTGGTGTTTTTTTTTTTTTTTCTTTTTTTTTTTTTTTCCTCCTCTCTGTCTCAAAGATGTGTTGTGGCTTTTGAGCAGTTTTGAGCAGGCCAGTCATTCAGGGGTCGTGGAGGTAAGGGCTATGTATATTCTTATCTGGTCATGTATCAACTGATCATTACATATTGCAAGCTCTTGCACTTTGTCTGTGGCACTGCTAAGTGGAATATTTGTTTTAATTAATCACAGATTAAGGAACATTTTTTGTTAAGAACCAGTTTTGTATTGAGAATGAAACATGATAATATTAGGCTACTTGTTCTTAGTACTTCTGCATGTTGCTTTTCATTTCATATATTTAGGTTTTTTTTTTGTTTTTTTTTTAACAGCTTCTCCCTTTGGGTAACTCTGATTGTTATTGCTCTATGCTAGTTCCCTGTAATGTATAATTGTTTCTCTTAATAGCTGGTTTAGGCTTGTTATTTCTGTTAGCCCGGTAACAGTACAGAAGATTACATATCATTTTGATGGTAGTCATTTTTGTGAACATACCAGTGATGTACTGTAGGTTGAATAAGCTAGCTTGGGATTACATAACATGTTTTGATTATTTCTAATATCTCATTTTTAATAAAGGGGGTTGACCTACAAAAAAACAAACAAAAAAACTTTGTGGGGTCCATGAAACTTGTACTGTGTTCTGATTATTTTAGTTTATACAGAAGCTTTTAAATTGCAGAACATACCCAGCTAAGGAAATGGGTGTAGTGATTGATGAGGTGTTTGGATTGCACTGCATGGTCCCTTAAACACGAGGACATGGGGAAAAAAATCCATTTTTAAACCCCCAAGAAAAAGAATAACTTTATTTCCCTTAAATACATATTTGCACTACAATCTCCGTTCTTTTCCCATACTTAATTATTCGTTCTCTGTAGTTCTTCATTTTTGGCAAATGTACATAATTGCAATACGTATACTATTTACAGTCGGACTCAGGAAGAAAAGTGGGTGGCGAGTATGACTTCAGGCTGGAGGTGTAACCTGGAGCGTGACAGAGTCGCTGCAACATGACACTAAACTTGCAGCGTTTCTCCTGCACTTTCCCAATCAGACAAATCCACATCAGCCAACGTAACAAATATTCTTCAGATTTCATCTCATCAGACGCACGATTACTTCTTCACTCTATGTGCTATATTTGGGGGAAAACACTGTTTTAGATTGGAATATTTCACTTAGAAGCAACAAAGACAAAATAAATAGATGGTCGGATCATCATTGCCATGTAAAACTAAACTGATGTCGGCATTTCAAATCACTTCAAAATAAAAAAACCTACAAAAGTGTTTAATAGCTACTGCCAAACTGAACCAAAACAAACAGAAATGCAAATATGTATGTACAGATCAGTATTTAAGAAAGGAGAAGCACAGGATGAATGTAAAACATTAGATTAGGCACATACGGTCAATTTAAACAGGACGTCAGCATCGCTGTTGAAATGAATTCGGTTGAACAGTGGGTTGGAGCACTCCTTCATTAAGATAGACATCAGGATAAAACTCTGCTTTATCAACTGCATCTGTAGTGTATGGTGTTTTCATTCGTTTCTCTGTGTTGAGAAGTGGCTCAAAAACCGATTCGCTCAAAACTTGATTTATGGATGTGGAAATAAAAGGGGGGGGGTTGTTTGAAATCTAGCAATAACTGTTTAGGTGACTGTTTGTTGTATACGAATTTAAAACTGCAACCTTTACACTCTTGTAATAAGTCTTAGTATGAGACAGATGTGAGAGAAAGTTTGCTTCCACATACGCAGCATTTAATCTGTTTTAACTGAACCCCGGTGCCCTTATTCAGCTATCAAACATGGGGCCTTTAATTCAATTCATGTAGTATTTCCTGAAGGATTTGCCATCAGGTAGAAAACGAGGCACTTGTGTTGACCGAGTTGGTAATGTTACCTCAAATTCTTCGCCCACCTCTGATCGGACAAAAACGAGACAGATTTGTGGCTTTAATTGACAGTTGAACTCGACTTCATGAGATAGATTAGTGTGAAAGATTACTGACTGTACCAAAAACCTGCCACATCCTCAAGTTTTGAGTAAATGGGTTGAAAATGTGCAAAACTTTCCCCTTCCCATCAGATTTGATCAGGTCATCCAATGATACAGGCAATCTAATTAATAGGAAAATGTGCAACTTTGGTTGCAAAAAAAAAAAGTAAATGACCAGAATCAACAACGATATGTAGAGAAATCAACTGCAGCTTTCATCCGTTACTCTAGATGTCACGAGGATACAGTGCTCATCAGACCAAAGGCAAAGAGGGAGAGATTGGACTTCCATCATAGAGGATCAACGAGACATATCATAGCTCAGAAACAAAAATCCACGTCACCGCTCCGTTATTCGAACGCTCACACAGGTCCGCTCCGTGAATCATAAAATACGCTTGCGTACACACTGTTCTCTCTACTACAGACGGCACGATGGGAGATTTATGAGTGACGAACACGTATACACGCCTCCCTTTTCAGGAAGGCTGATATTGCATTAATGGGTTCACAAAACAGGACAAAGCCAGAGAGGCAGCGGCGGAAAGATGAGGGTTAAGATGAAGACGGAGATTAAAACGGATCTAATCAAAGACAATGAGACGGAAGGAAAGCAAGATGAAAAGGACAGCGTAGGGTTCCAAGGCAGATCCTTTTGACTTAAAGTCTGACTCCAGTTTGAGGAGGGGAAGGGGGAGAGAAAAAAAAAAAAAAAAAAGAGACCCTCCGTCACTTCGCCAGCCTCTACCGCTCGCAGTTCTCATTCGGACATGCTGCTATTTCAAATGATTATCTTTGTTTAGCTTTAGATTTTAAATGTCACGAGTATTACACTGCTGTAACTTCATACCGACATCAAAATAATCGGAAAAGTGAGGAGGGGCTCAATTTGCTTTGGATCAGAAACGAACCGTGGATTTTGCGAGAGCTGTTCCCATTTGGACGAGACCAACAGGAAGCAGAGGGATAAAGCAGCAGGAAGTCAGTGTGTCCACCCTAAAGGTTCCCCCAGGACTCTGGAGGTGGGAACTGTTCAATGTCTCCACTCTCGTCATGGGACTCGTCGGCTAAATCGAACGTCAGCTTGTATCGCAACCGAACCTTTTCCTGTGGAAGGAAAAAAACAAACAAACAAACAAACAAAAAAAAAAAAACACACAAATGATGTCAGGACAGAAATCTAGAATGAATCCATTCAAAGGAATATACTCCAGATTCCTCCCACAAAGGTTAAATAAACGAACAACAATCGCTATAGCGATGAACAAGTCGTTACTACAATGCAGTAGATTGAGAGCATTAATATAAAACTGTGACTTGAATTAAAGTCACAGCTGCAGTCACAGAAAAGGAATCGATACCTTCTGACCAATCAGATTTGAGAATTCAACAATGCTGTGGTATAAATATCTATGATTCATCCTTTTAGAAGAAAGGGTGATGGTTAATGGTTATGTGTTATCTGTTCTTTTCTCAGTATAGGGGGAAAAAAAAATCAGTGATTAAAACGCTGGAGTATTACTTTAAAATGTGCACACTCAGACGGAGTCGTTTAAACCCCGGAGCTAAAAGGTATTTGAGACAGTGTAACCTTTTGAGGGTTGGCCAGCAGCAGGACTTGTGTAATCGCAGCAGGTGGGAGTATGGGGTTGAAGGCCGGCAGGTCCGATCCAGACGGCGGCTGCAGTTTCACCCTCATCGTCTACGCGGACATGAGACACAAAAACAAAGCACCGTGAGGAAACCTGCAAACAGCGCTTCTTTATGGTTTAAAGGAAATTAGCAGTACACACAGAGACAATGGACCCACCTTGGGGACGGCGGCCTGGAAGCGGATGTTCGTGACGGGCATGGGAGCGGATGACAGCATGGAGATGATGACCACCAGAACGTCGGGCCGAGACAGAGGACACTCGCGCGCAAAGTGCAACAGGACACGCAAGCTGTGCTTGTCGAAGATCGTCACAGGCAACATGCTACCTGTGAGGCAGGAGAAGAGAACAGATGAGTAAGAAAGGGGAAAAAAATATAGAAAAATCACAATCCACAGCAGGAAGTTGAAACAAAGATGTGCGTTTCTTACTAGGTTTGATGGATTCCAGGGGCACAGTGATGCTGGCCAGAGAGATCTCGTCCTGAGGAGTGGAAGCAGGGCCAACGCTCAGTGCAGGAGCCTCACTGCTGTGCTGCATGTTCAGGAGATTAGCAGGCTCAGAGGAAAATGCTAGGACAGGACTCGGGCTTGCGACCAGGTTTGCGTTCGACTTGCTCTGGAGATCTCGTAGGGTGAGCTTGGACTGAGGCTGAAGTTTGTCCCTGCAGAGCACACATGGACATCACTTCTCGTCATCGCACATCCTGTATTTAATCATCACAGATGAATATAATCCCTAATCATCTATGCTACATTTAACATCTCTGTAACAAAACATTCAAATGCATGTCTCAGGTCAGAGGCTTTACTCAAGTGCTTCATTTGATGGCGAATGTAATCAGAAGAAATGAATGGTGGTGATTATTCTCCGAATTTGAAATCATACTAGTTACAGTTCTTTACATTTTGTTTGGACTGTACCATTTGACCTGCAGGCTCTCAGGGGGCAGCGACTGCTGTAGCAGGGTCTTCCCCAGCATGTCCAATTCATCCAGGGGCTTGACAGAGGAGGTGGGGACGCTAACAGGGGCCTGGGGGGTGGTAACTGATGGCAACAGCATGGAGGCTGGTACTGGGGGGACAGGTGTGTCTACAGTATCTGAAGTCTAAAACACACAAGACAGGATTATAGTTAAATGGGGGAAAGAACAACCAACTGTTACGATCTAGCAACATTCTGAACATAGCTTGTCAATTTCTTTCTCTCACCTGGAATGAGTTCCAGGTGGAGGCATCAGCAGACTGGGAGGAAGCCAGAGTAGAACTAGGAGTGTTGTCAGTTAGCCCTACGACAAATGGACCACCGCAAATTAAACAGATTAAGGCTCATCGTTTTTAAAAAAAAAAAGAAAAAAAAAAAGAAAAAAACACATTGTGTGCATTTAATAGAAAAGTGAGATAATAGCCAAGACGTTTGGTGTCCAGTGTTTGCAACTTTAGTTTAGTTATTTAGGAGTCTCATCCAAAATCTTTATAAGTACATGCTCAAATCTTCATACACTTGCTTCAAAATTACATCGTTATTTAATCTTTCTCTTTTTTTTTTCTTTTCTTTTTTAAATAAACCATTTTGAGGGGTGGCAGGAATGGTGCATGTTTACACATTTAAGTTCAGCATTCTGTCTTTTAACTCTGGGAGGCAGGGCCTAATATAATAAATGGCGATAATGTAGGTTAATGCTCTACATGAACACAAATACACACTACTCCTGCTATGTTACAAAAGAATTTCTTTTAAAATGAGATTATGTAGCTTAACTATGTTTTATACAAGTACACAGAGACATATACGAAGACTGCTAATCTAAGAGCAGCAACTTCAATCCTCACATCTGCACATCCTCCTGGTAAGGTCGGTGCTCAGGGAATGTGCTGCAGATGTGAATCAGCTCGCAGATGTCCTCACAAACATCTTCAACATATCCCTGAGCCCAAGCAGTTGTCCCTGTATGCTTCAAAACGACCACCATCATCGTCCCTGTGCCAAAGAATCCATCTGTGTCCTGCCTGTATGACTACCGGCCTGTTACACTCTCACCTATCATCATGAAGTGCTTTGAGCGGCTGGTCATGAAGCACATAAAGAACAGTCTTCCCACCACACTGGACCCATTTCAGTATGCATACCATCCATCTGTCTCTGACCCATCTAGATAAAAAGGACAATAACGTAAGGATGCTGTTCATAGACTTCAGTTCAGCATTCGAGACACAACAACTGACAACAAAGCTGAGCCTGCTTGGTTTAAACACCTCCCTCTGCAACTGGATCCTGGACTTTCTGAACGGGAGACCCCAGTCAGTCACGATCAGCAACTCCAGCACCACCACACTGAACACCGTCGCTCCCTAGGGCTGTGTGCTCAGTCCACTGCTGTTTTCCCTGCTGACTCATGACTGTGCTGCTAAGTTCAGTTCTAATCACATCAACGAGTTTGCCTCATCAGCAACAATGATGGGTCGGCGTACAGGGAGGAGGTGAACCAGCTCGCAGAATGGTGTAGACAACAATCTCTGTCTCAATGTTGAAAAGACAAAAAGAGATGATTGTCGACTTCAGGAGAACTCAAGTGGACCACTCGCCACTGCACATCAACAGACCTGGAGAACTTGAAAGCGGATTTAAACAGCTTGGAACAGACACACTTCTGCAAAATTCCTCCATGGGATCTCAAAAAGCCTAAAATCCATCTGGATTTAACAAGGAACCAAAAATCCAAAACGCATCCGAATGATTTCCATCAACAATTTCTGGACATAAGAGCAGGATACGCACAACATATCCCAATATACTAGGGATGTCACGAGAACTAATACTTCAGTACCAACAGTCTTAAAATGTGATGGTACTTGTTTTTCTGCAGTAGCATAGGTACTGTTGGTAATGAAGGTACCGAGGTTGCAATTCTTCCGGAACTGATGGGGGCAGAAAATACGAGTAAGTGTTTTAGTCAGTCCACAAGTGGTGAAGAAGAAGAAGAATGCCTACAAGCACACGGGAAAAACTACAGAAGATGGCGACAAGTTTAGCTCCGCCCCGGCTCGTTTAGAGGGAAGGTGGTATGGAATATGGAATTACTTCACATTCGAGGCGGATGACAACAAACATATAATTGATGTTCTGAAGCTGGTGTGGTGACGTCCACTGGAAAGCCACGCCGCTACTCCATGGCGCTGGGCCGTAGGATCAAGCAGCGGCTGTGGGAGGTACTCAACTGTCCCTCCTTGATGGAGGAGGAGCAGTTACATTATACTGAAAAATTCAGCACACCAACGCTGAAAAGCTTCGCTCCTCACTACAACTTAGACACCAGTCAAGAGCCCAAGCCTGAATAGCCAGAGAGGAAGCGGAAAAAGAGATAAATGAAAGCGGAAGAGAAAAAACAGTTTCATTCTGGTCCGGGTCCAGGCGGGTCCAGAGTCAATCCTGGGAATACTGGGTGCGAGGCGGGGACACATCCTGGATAAGAAGCCAGACCTTTGCAGGGCACCATGCTCACACATACATTCACACCTAATGGGTATTTAGGAACAAGTTTTTGGACAGTAGGAGGAAACTGTAGGATGTGGAGGAAACCTATGCAGACATGGGGAGAACAGGTGAAACTCTACACAGAAAGAATTGCCAGTATTGCCACCTCTGTCTGAAAAACTTGTCCCTAATTTGCCCCTAGGTGTGAACTGGTGTATGAATGTATGTGTCTGTTGACCTGCAATGGACTGCCATCCTTTCACAGTGAATTCTCCCGCCTTCTGCCCAGTGTTCCCAGGATAGGCTCCGCATCCACCAGGACCCTGATCAGGATAAAGTGCTTACTAAGATGAATGAAGGAATATCAGTCTTATTACGCCATCAATACTACCTCATGAAAAAGATACATTCCCTTTTAAGATTGGTTTCTCTCAAGTTTTCTTCCACACGTCATCTCAGGGAGATTTCCTTGCCACCGTTGCCTCTGACATTTTCACACTTTTCCCCAAATATTTGAGTTTGCACAAAGAACTGTGTGTGTTATTCAAAACAAAACAAGCTATACAAATAAAATCTGAATGAGTCGTGGTGTTCAATTTCTGTTTCTTTACTCATTAGCACTTCTTGGTCAAGGACTTATACAAATGTGGCCGTTAAAAATGTGCGTCAAAGGAAACGGCATCCTACGATTTCAAGCAGTATCACGCGGAATCATGTGCATGCTGCTGGCACAGAAAATACAACACCAGTAGGAGAGAGTTATGTTTAATTTGAATAAACACGGCTCGCTGGTATATACAGTAGTTCTGCCAGGACATACACTGTATACACACATTCTTTTACCAACCAAACCGTGCCGTTTCTTGTACTGAAGCCCATTATCTGCTTGTGCTTGGCCCGTGGATCTGTGAACCTCTCTCAGAACCATTTTGCAACAAGCAGTAGAGCACATTAAACGTTGTCGAAAAAAATGGAATGTGTGCTCGTTTAGATTTAAGAAAAATATATTGTATGGTTTACCTAAAAACATTACGTTTCTCATCAACACTGACGATAAACCTACTTTAAAAAGTTCCTTTAAATTAATGTGGCTACTGCATGTGTGCTAGATTAGTGCAGCGGTAACATGCAGGTTTAATATGCCAGCAAGCGGAGTTTGAGCCCCAGCTCATTTTAGTGATTTTTAAATGAGCAGGGTTTTTTTTCCCCCACTGTAGAAAGTTCCTCAAGGTAACGTTGAATGTATTCCATCATCTCCTTTCTTGCCAATGGAAACTTTTGTTCTTTTCTTAGATTAAAAGTTTTACTACTTAAAAAACTACTACTAATTATAATACATGGCCGCTTACGGCTTCCGTAGGATTGGGTTCAGCGACAAAGAAATTCTTTGCGTTTTTGAAGAGGATCAATCATGCAACTTTTTGGCCAGTTACTTATTGACACGTGGATCTCCCCTTCCCCCCAACTATGATCACCTCTCAGCAGCGCAAAATGCTTTTGCCTCCATTGCGATGTCATAGACTTCAATTACATACAAATAACTTGACCTGGATAGAATTTATATAGCTCTCCAAGTTTTATTCTTCTGCTCCTCCCCTTCAATTTAATGAGCCAAAAGATAAGATTACTTTGAGATGATAATTGCTTATTAATCTCAGTACATTTGCATATGAATCCAAAGCTACTCAAGCTACAGTAAGTGAGCATATGCATTTTACTCCCTGGATTGCCCAATTAAACAAACTGC
>JANDJT010000021.1:6428264-6439330 GCA_024331685.1 Stegophilus panzeri | reverse complement strand
ATTCTATTCAGGGGGTTGAATAATTTTGAAACTGGAGAAATCATAAGTTGCATTTTCAGTTGAATTTGGGGAAACCAAAACACATTCGTTGTGTTGAACTATTTCGATTGCTTTTATTTGTTCATTGCAAACAGCTGAAAGTCTTGAATAATTGCAACTGAATGTATATAGGTGTATAATATATCATTCATACCCCTTGTTAATTGTTGTTCTATTAATCATAGTCATGTTCAGTTTTTTTAAGTCGCTCAAAAAAAATCCCTACACTAATTTAATAGAAACATACTGTGTAAGTAACCAATGTGTCCATATAGACCACAGTAACATGACAAGCTGCATTTTTTGCATTTTTTGTCCTGATAATATTAAAAGGACAAAAAAAAAGAGGTTGGTGAGAGAACTGCTTATACTGTAGCTTCTATAATGTAACGTTACTAGTTTCATGGACATTCCAAAGCATTAAGATAAGATTAGACTTTATTCATCCCGGTGAGAAATTTCTTGGCAACAGTTACTCTATGTAGTTACAGAAACAGTAACTATAAATGGATAAAAAGGTAAAAGCATCATTCTTTAGTAAATACAAAATTGTAAAGAAGAATAAACCACTTCAGGGTGTGCTGTTAAAGGTAAAACAATCTTTACATCAAACCACCTTGTTTTTAATTAAGAAAGCTGACATTTAGAGGTTGGTGAAAGCCATTGCATTTAGATGGAAGAGTAGGGGAAAAAAAAAAAAAACATTTTTAGCTTTCAGGTTACTGATATCGATCAAAAAATTTTGGTTTGAGAACTGATGATACTGTTTTTACACACAGAGCAGTTTTAATTTCTTTTCTGGCACATGTAGTGGAATGAGCTTAGGGATACTTGATGTTCAAATTAAGATTAAAAAAAAAAAAACCCTGTTTTTCTCTTTACAGCTAATCCTCCCTGTATGAAGAGACCGGGTAGTTCAGGTCATATTGAACCAGCAATAAAGAAACCACCCACACCCCTAGAAGACAAATCCGAAACATCTGAGGTAGGAAACTGCAATATACTATTAATTATATACGACTCCCTCTGTTTCTACAATTCTAACAGCCTTTTGCCTGCGTGCTTATGGAAAAGGCTTCTAAATTTAACAGAATCGTCAAAAGTACCAAGTTGTTATTATGCTCTAAGAGCTTAAACTTTTTGAAACACGTCCCAGATGCAGAGAGCGACAGACAGAGCCCAAATCCGGCCCCAGTCCATGTCCTCAGTCAAGACTAATGCATCCTGAAAGTCTATGCAGAAGCATTGCGCGCTAATGAATCTGGCCTCTCAGGGTGTGGGAAAGAGTAGCCGAGCAGAGCAGTACTTTTTCTGCACCATTAAAACATTTGGTTATGGGGAAATTGATCAAAAACTGTTTGGCATGCTGCAAATGTGAGAGCATTTTGGGTTTCAGTCAAAGGATTTGAAGGGTTCTAAATGTGCCTCAGATGTGTCTGAGCTCATCTGCATTGAGCATTGTGTTAGAAGACGAGTCTCGTTAGTATTTCAGTGTTTCCCAGACACGTTAAGCCTCGTCTTCTGTCACTATAGCCCATAGATTGGTTTAGTCTTAGTTTAGAAATCTGGCCAGTAACACTGGGCCTCAAGTCAGCCAATGTTTTTGCTTTACTGCAGCATCAAGAAACACCTGAGGCAGTCATATAGATCAAACAATATGGTAAAAGTCACCCAAAACTAGTTTTCAAGACCATAAAACATTATACTTGATAAGTTCCAAAAGTGTCACAAACGTACTTGTACCCTTTTCAAGAAATCCAGATCTATGAATATGGAAATTAGAAGTAAGGCTGAGCAATATGACAATTCAATACAAAATTCATATTCAGTGTGAAAAGATAACATGCAGCATTGAATAATTTACTTGAGAGTTCGCGCATGTGATTCTTATCTCCTGTGGGGTTCCTTACTAATTATGATTTTCCACCGAGATATTCGGCTCCCTCCGTAAATCTACAGTAGTGACCACTTACATAATGTGACCAGTCTGTGCACTCTAATTAATAAACATGTTATATAAGGTTTAGTTTCCTGATCGTTGGTCTGTTTTGCAGTATTGTTTAGAAGAGAACATCCTCTCTCTGCCCTCTTCCGTGTTCCTGCCGCTATTCTTGGCCTTTTTCAAACGGAACTTTGTTTTTCTCCCTCTTTCTCATCCTTTTCCTCCTCTTCTTAATTGTCGTTGACCTCACTGCTCCCATGTGACCCTTTACTTGGGTAGTAAAATGGCTTGGGTTTATGACCTTTAGACTTTTCAAACATTAAGCCCTTAATTCAACTCTTTTTATTGATAGATTTTATACTCTGATATCGATCCATTCATGATTCTGCTGCAACTATTAGCAATTTGATCTTCTCCCCATTCCCTTTCCTCTACTGGGTCCACACACAGCTGAATGCCAACAGCCAATCAAAACGCAACAATCTGAGCAGTACGTGTGCAGCCTGTGAGAAACATGTTCATCTGGTGCAGAGGTTCCTTGTCGACGGCAAACTCTACCACCGCAATTGTTTCAGGTAAGACATCAGATGCCTTAACATCTGGCTTATGGTTGAAAGACAAATGCTAATGCTCAATTGATTCATCAATGAATCAAACTGTATGTATTTTGTTAATAAGTAGTTTTTATTTAAGATTATATTATTCCCCCAAATTAGTTGTTTGGGGAAATAGTTCTCATTTAGAACTTAGGAGAAATAGCCATCAAGTGCTTGGGAACTATTTGGGAAATTTAAGAAATGCCTCCCTCATTCAGCTGGTTGAGAATATGCCAAGTGTGTGCAAAGCATCAGGGACATTTAAGAATTCATACTTTTAAGAATTTATAGAAAAAGAAAAAAGTTTCGATTTGTCTAACACTTCACAGTTATTGCACAATTACATATGTGTTCTTTCATAGTGTCTTCCTCTTCTTCCTCTTCTTTTTCTTCTTCTTCTTCTTCTTCTTCTTCTTCTTATTATTATTATTATAAAATAGAAGAAAATTGTAAAAAGAAAAGAGAAATCTCTTCTTATAAATCAGCTGTCCTCAGGAGACAGAAAGCTTTCTTATTTCACAAGGAGAAGATACCACTATTTATACTGTAAACTGATTAAACCATCCATGTGTATAAATTTCAGGTGTATGGAATGTAGCAGCACTTTATTGCCTGGCTCTTACAAACTTGTGGGAGATGCCGGATCACTGGTCTGCAAACACCACTTCACCAGGATATCCTCAAACGGCCAGAATGGTCGTCCAGATCTGAGCAAGCAGCTTAGCCCAGTATCCTCGAACGCCAGCTCTGAATCCCCTCCAAGTGGGGGAAGTTTGGATAAAGCACTGCCAGATCATTCAGATGCCAATGAACACATCACTCCATCTGAAAACTCACCAAAAACACACTCTCTTGAGAGAGAGATCAGGCAGAATGAAAAAGGAGGGGAGGAGATAAGAGAGGAATTTGAGGATAGTGCGAAAGAGCAGATAGAACCCTGCCCTCCCAGTCCGCCAAATCCATTTGATGAATCTGATGAAGAGGAACCAAAGGAGGAAGAGAAGCCACAGCCAGCTACAGAAGTCACTAATGGTGTCCTTCCTCTGACCCCAGTAAGGTCCACTGCAGGAGAGGATCGACCAATACCTGCCCCTAGAAAAGCATCTGACCCCTCCCCTAGTGCTCGTCCTGTGCCCAGGCCACGCCCACCAAGACCCTTGCAGAGTCCAGCAGTCAATGGTGGGTGGTTTTTTTTTTTTTTTTTTTTTTCTCGCATTAGTCAAAATTAGAGTTAAACTAATTTTTTAGGTTTTGTTTTCTACTTGGTCTAATTGATTTTAATTTAGTTTATATAATTGGACCAGGAATAAAAGTGGTGGAAATGTAATTTGTGGTCGTTGGACAGAAATATGGGGAAGTATCCAGAGAGAACATGGAATTGGTGTTAAATAATGACACTGACACAAATAATGTAAATAAAAAAAATAACAACTGTCCCCACTTTTTTGGTAGTTCCCATGTTTACTTTGTGCAGTTAAATCTTAATAGGGTTCCTTTGAAGCAGTCCTAGATCACCTTGCTTTTTTTTCACCTTGCAAATTTCCTCTCAATTTGGTCATATGCCAATTCTCAACCAGTAGCTATCTTTCCCCTATCACACGACAGCTATCAATCAGGAAAGGTAAAGACTATTGGCTAGTGCCACTCAGATTGACTGGGGAGAGAGTATACCATCCCTCCCAGTTAGGGAGCACGGCCTATTTTGCTTTCTCAGTCTCCTGATCTTCCATTCTGCTCTTCTTTGTTTCTTGCTGAACTAGAAAATGAAGGTGATCGCAGACCAGTTCCACGTGAAAGATCACGGTCACCTAAAAGGTAAGACTTGTATCTACTGATTCATCTAGAGATCCATTCACTGTTTGTCTCTTTTCCTGTTTATGAATGTCTTCATGTGTTACCGTGTCTCACCTCCCTGATTGCCATTGCTCCCACCTCCTAATCAGCTTGATTCAATCCAGTGATGCTGCCAAACCCAAAGACCCTCCCTGGCTGGCTCTTGTCAAACAAGAGTCCAAGAAAAAGTCTGCTCCTCCTCCTCCCAGACCTGTAGCCACTCCTCCACACTCTACGTCCACTCTTTCCAAGATTGAGGTGGAAACCCGTCCAGCCACGCCCCCTAATCCTTTTGAGGATGAAAACAATGAGGAGGCAGAGGCCGTAGAAGCACCAGTCCCGTCTTCTGTGGTTGCAGTCCATCCGTGGTACAGGATTTCCCAGACTCCTGAGGTCACTTCTGAGAGCCCCACCCTTTCTGAGTGTCCAGGAAGTGGCAAGAGCAAAAAACGGCCAGCGCCCAGAGCCCCAAAATCTGTCCCTACAGGTCAGTGACTGTTACTGACCAGAAACCTGGATTTTCCTGTCACACATTCATGAGTTGTGAAAGGCTTAATTAGTCCAGGTATTAAAATATCAGAACCTTAGATGAATATTGATCTAAATGATTAATGCCATGCTTTATTAGACCTTTATGAAGTATTAACAGAGTTTATAAAAAATGCTTACTAACAAAGTAGATCGTTTTATGAATACTGGCTTGATGGACAGTGTTGCTGTTTGATGTGTCCATAAGTCCCGTGCTGTTCCTCTTGTCCCTCACATTTTTGTTCTATCCATTTCCACTTGTATTCTATTTCCTGTCTGCTCTTCCTTCAGCTCTTCCTCCATCTCAGTCTTCCTCTGCCTGTCCCTCTCCAGCTCAGAGCACCGAGAGCCTCTCCTCCTCTTCATCAGACCACAGCTTCCCCCGACCAGCTGCCACCACCGCTGCTTCCCAACGGCTGTCCATTACTGAACAGGAACATCCGTTCACCAAAAGCGTGTCAGAACCATCAATCAACAGTCCTGGCTCCTCCCCTTCAACTTTTTCACCTGAACCCAAGTCGCATCTCTCACCTAGTCCCTCCCCCTCACAGCCTCACAGTAATACTTGCTCTGCGCCCGCCACACCGGAGTCAAACAGGAGTGCAGGAAGCAAGGCGCTGAGACCGCCCCCTCCCCGCCCACCAGCTGCTCCAAGTCCTCTGACCGGCTCTCCCTCCTCACAGCAAAACACACCCAATAAGGTTAGCAGTTTTCAAAGTCACATAATGTGTTATAGGGTTGCTGTTATAACAAATTACGAATACAGTTTGAATTTACATAATGCTAATGTACGCAAAATAAACGAATGTTTTAAAATCACACATTCTAATCATCTAATTCTTGTGAAACACGATTCATAATCACTTCATATAGGAAAGGGCTCTGTATAAATCTGTGTTATTCATGGCATGGTATATTTACATTTACATTTTTGAAAAAAATATTTGTGATATAAACATGCATTTCAATTCAGTTCGATTTGTATGCAACTTTTAACAATAGACATTGTCATCTACACAGAACTCTGGATGAGAACGCAACACTTTTCACGTTCGAAGGTTATTGAATATAAATGCTTTGTGCAGGACTGCTACTAATCCTTGCTCTGTCTCTAGTAGTACAAAATTACAGGCTAATTAAAATTTGACAAGTTTAATGTTTTTTTTTTCCCCTCCATATGACCGATGCAACTTTAGTACAGCAGTCCATTTATATAATATTTGTTTAGGAAAATTGGCTGAACTGTTTGGTGTAATACTTTGTACTTTATCATGAAAAAAAAAAACAACCCAAAATCATTCAGTTGCTACAACTGGCATATTTAATGGATTAGTTTTGAAGGTTACCATGACATCGTTCAAACAGTTTTAAGCAGACAAAGAGGTGATGAATAATGTGGGTATGCCTTTTGGCTAACCGCTATCAACTCTGTCCTATCCTTTTCTAATCCTTTTCCTATAAATCCTTCTCCCTTCCTCTCTCTCCCACTCCTTCCTTCTCTCGTTACTGCCCTCATTTACATTCACTCCAATTTTCCACCACTTTTTTTTTTTTTTTTTAAATAATTTTTTTAAACGTTCCTCTGTCTTTCTAGCGAGTAAATCCTTTTAATCGGAAGGCCTCCCAAACAGTCACCTCCCCACAGTCCAGACCCCCCAAAGGCCCTCGACCCGCTCGCCCTCCTGCCCCCGGACATGGCTTCCCTCTCATCAAACGCAAGGTACCCTTCATCTCTTCAGTGTTTGAAAGATCACCTCATGGATTTGAGCAGTGCTGAGTTGTCCTTCACACTCTTGTCCATCATCCTGTTCCAGCAACTCGAATTACTAGCAACTAATTACTCTATCCCATGTCACCGGCTGTGCAGGTGCAGTCAGATCAGTACATCCCTGTTGAGGATATCCACGTCGCGATGGGGACACTTGAAAGGCAGCTGGATGAGCTGGAACAGAGAGGAGTGGAGCTGGAGCAGAGACTCCGAGACTGCTCTAATGGTGAGGCATCTACTGACCTGAGCCAGATTTGGATTTGTCTTGATTGGATTAATGATTCGTTTGTGATATTACTACATTTACATTTATTCATTTAGCAGACGCTTTTATCCAAAGCGACTTACAAATGAGGACGACTAATTTTATTACTTTGAACTAATTAGGATTACCAATATCAGCACACGGCTGTACTGTTCTAGAGGAGAGGGATAAATGAGTGAAACCAAACACAAGATCAGACACAAACAATATATTGAGTTAATTCCTATTTAAATTATTATTGTGTAAAGGTTCCCTTAATTGCACACAAGGTGAGAATAAAACAGCTCCTGGCATCTAAAAAGAGAACGAGCATCTTCTGTAGTGTCTTCTGCTGTTTATGTTTGGTACAACACTGAGCATAGCTCACAAAAGCCTGAGGTGTTGAGCTACTATTTAAAGAGTGGTTGCTTTCCTTACTGATACATTGACTTCCTGTTTCAGAGGAAGAGGAGGAGCAGATGCTGGTGGACTGGTTCACTCTGATTCATGAGAAACATCTACTGGTACGCCAAGAGGCAGAGCTGGTGTACACGTGAGTTATCAAGCACACTTATGAGTTGAGGCAGATTTGGATTGTCTTACAAGGGAACATCTCATGACTGTGGTTTGTTTTCTTGTCAGGGTGAAGCAGCAGCATCTGGAAGAAAGGCAAGCCGACGTGGAATACGAGCTTAGGTGTCTCCTCAACAAACCAGGTGTGTACTGATGGCTCCCACACACAAAAAAACCCCCAAAAAAACAAGACACTGATTCAAGTATCTGACTCACTCAATCACTCATACCTATCTCTAATAACGCTTTTACAGAACAAGGCTCAGCACAGCTTGTTAACAAATACAAACCCAGAACTATCAGTATCCAGGCGTGTGTGTGTGTCAGTTTCCCATGATATAACTCTACCTGTGAAATATTAGGAGTTCCTCCCAAAAAAAACCCTATTCTTTTGAAATATAACCACACGTCTTATTTGATATCAAAATGTTCCTGGCTCTGCTGCTGTGTTCTTCTCTTAGAGGCTGAACTTATAAGACCCAGTGAGTTAGTCTTAATGGCATGAGCACTCAGAAGTGTGCAAATACTTTAATACTTTAATTTGTAGTGAAAATAAATAGCACACTTTTAATTAATGGCTGTCTGTGGACCCAAATAGCCAAATGTTCCATAATTTAATCTTTAGTGATTCTTTAGTGAAATACAAAGAAGTTTGAGTGCAAATTTTAACAGGTGAACAAAACCCCCCCCACAAATGGCTGAATCTCATGTCATTCTACACTAGGCATGAGTGCACTAGGTAGGGCATACAGTCCTCTTATGTTGTACCTTATGTAAAGTGCAAACAAAATTAATAGTGAGTCAAATTTTATTTAAGATATATTTTTAAATAGTTATAAGAAAGCATCTCTGTAGGTAAATTATTTTTTTTTTTAAACTGTTGTGCCTCAAAAAAGAAATTTGGTACAACAAGGCTCATGTAGCTGTGAAAATAAGATAAGATAATACTTTATTAATCCCCAGATGGAGAAATAGCATCATAATGTAAGATCATGGGTAATTTGCCAAGATGAGGTGCACCATCTGGTGAAAAAGTCCTACATTAGTATGGCTTTAGTCTACTGATCGTGAGTTTGAGAGTTCAAATCCCAGCACAGCCAAGCTGCCAGTGCCAACCCTCATCTGTTCCATAAGCCGTTTTAAATAACGGCGACTGCCAAATGAGCAAAAGTCTTTTCTGAATTTAGTACTTTTGGTACCTGCCACCCATCCCCACTTTCTTTCTTTCTCTCATTCTGTCTGTTAGAGAAAGAGTGGAATGATGAAGATCGAGACCGGGAGAAGCAGCTGATGGACGAGTTGGTGACGATCATCGAACAGAGGAACCAGATCATCAACAGCATGGATCAGGACAGACAGAAGTAATCCATTACCTCACACTTATACGCTTTGTGCACATTTGAATTTGACATTAGAAATGTTAAATAGTCTTCTTATTATACCACACTTCTTAACCTCAGGGTCTTTATTTTTCTACAGGGAAGAGGAGGAGGACAAGCTAGTGGCTGCCATGTTAAAGAAAAAAGGTACTGACTCTTGTTTTGCCTAGTTTTTGTGTTGTACTGGAGTACCTGATAAGTTATATGAATACACCCATAAATATACCCAAATCTTCATATATTTGCTTCAAAGAATCTAAATTTATAAAGAAATAACTTAGCAGAAAAGCAAGGACAGGCTGTACTTTGACATTTATGTTTAGTCCATATGGTAATCTGTATAACCTCTAGCTTTCCAATTCTGCCTATGTTGCATGTGTGGATCGCTATCAAAAAAGTGATTCCTTTCATCCATGCTCTATTTATCAACTACATTTGGGGTAAGGGTAATAATATTTTTGTACATTTGATTCTTTACTAAGCAACGCTTCTCTTCTTTCAGAGTTCCATGGCGAGAGTGAACACAGGAAGAAGCCTGGAAAGTTTAAACCCATGAAGGTTTTGAAAAGGCTGAGCAATAAAGGCGACATGGCAAAGAGCCCGAGTCCACGGAAAGAGAAAAGCTGAGCATGATGCATAAATGGACATTTAAAGATAAAAGCCTTTCATCTCGAACTCTGCAAATTGGCTGTGTAAAAACTGACACCCTGAACACACAGTTCTCATTATAACTTTGTACATCAGTGCAGTGTCATTAATTAATGAGAAACACAAGCCTAATAATGGCTTTTACCCCATACCTTTTAATTAGTAAATACAAAAAAAAGTAACTTAACCTATACAATTAATCAGCCAAGACATGTTTGATGTCTGCCATTTACATGCACTGGAGCATGTGTTTGGTGGTCTGGGAAAACCCTTCTCATAGTGAAAATTGACATTTTCTGCTGTATGTAGTTTTGAAAACTAGAGACAACTCAGTTGAAATATGTTTTTGTTTTGCATGTATCTGAACCACAAGTAGTTACAGCAATTAAATTAGCCGACATGCGACAAGTTTTCCCAATCTACCACACTGAACTATTGCTTTACAATTGGAACATTAAGTCTTTTTGTTGAGAAGCAAAAATGCAAGAATGGAAAAAAAAAAAAAAAGCAAGAATGGTTATAATCAGGAAAAGTTGTAAAGTTTTGTCTGCTCATTCATGCATTTTAGGTAATTAACTAATCTCTTAGTGTGTTCGAGTGCTGTGTAAAGTATACTCATGCATTTAGGATGCCTACCTAGATTAAAAAAAAATAAATAGTTAAAAAAAAAAAAAAAAAAAAAAAAGTATGAGGCTTGAGGAGTAGGTGGACGAGCAGAACCTGGAGGCTTTTAAAAACTTGTACAATGGTGCTTGAATGTTTGTGAACACTTTAAAAATATATATATATTTTCCATATTTCTGCATAAATATTACCTAAAACATCCTCAGATATTAAATCCTAAAAGTCTTAAAAGTAGTTAGAGAGAACCCAATTAAGCAAATGAGAAAAGTATTATACTTGGACTTTTAGTTAGTGAGGCAATATTACATATCTGGGAGTGGTAAAAGTATGTGAAGCTTTTCTTGCAGTATCTTGTGTGACTAAAGATTTCTGGTAACTATTGATTAGTCCTGCACATCGGGTTAGAGGAATTTTAGCCCATTCCTCAGAACAGCTTCAACTCTGGGATGTTGGTGTTTCCTCGCATGAACTGCTTGGTTTGTACTTATATAGCGCTGTTCTTTTCTCTTTTTAAAAAAATAAAAATCTTAGTAGTTCTACAAAGGGCTTTACACTGGTTCTCATTCACTCATTCGCGCACACACACACACACACCCACCAATGGTATCAGAGCTGCCATGCAAGGCGCCTGCCATCGGGAGCAACTTGAGGTTCAGGACACTTGCCCAAGGACAGTTCGGCATGGAGTCACGCATGCCGGGAATTGAACCACCAACCCTACGATTAGTGGACAACCCGCTCTACCACCTGAGCCACAGCCACCCTGCTTACTTCAGGTCCTTCCACAAGGTCAGGACTTTCACTTGGCCATTCCCAAACATTAACTTTATTCTTCTTTAACCATTCTTTGGTAGAACGACTTGTGTGCTTAGGGTCGTTGTCTTGCTGCATG
>JANDJT010000021.1:6374783-6384960 GCA_024331685.1 Stegophilus panzeri | reverse complement strand
TGATCTTTCTATCATCCAAGTACATTTATGAGATCATTCTTCAATGTTCAATCAACAGCCGTGGATGCACAACTCCAAAAATACAGTCTTCATATTCTTTGTCTTTTGAAGACATCTTATTTGTGTGTCTAAGTTCAAGGTAAATCCAGTTTTCATGGAGACCAGCAATCACTACAGGCTCAGGTAAAGATGTGTTCTGTGAGACTGGTGGATTGTAGAAAAATACTAAACAGAAAAGCAATAGATGAGGGTGATCCAGAAGACGGGGCTCATGATCATGAATACAACAGCAGTGGTTTTACTTCCTCCAGTGAGTATATAATGGTTGTATTGTGGATCTAAATGCAAATTATTATAAATTGTCATAAATTCCATAAAGTAAGTGGGGTGCATTGTAAGTGAAGGTAGATGTGATATTTGGGGTGATTTGACAACCTGTGCTCCCTCTATGGTTTTATGCTCTTGAACTGTTACATTTTTAGTGATTGACTTCTGTAGGCAAACAGACTTATCTCAATTTCAGCTTGTTGTGTGATCTTGAACGACCCTTGCCTTGTGAGTAATTTATACCTTGATGTGGGTAGTAAAACGAGAACTTGATCTCCAGAGGAAAACTGGAAAAAATTCTCTTATGTTACTTACAAATAACAGGGGTTCAGGCCACTTATCTCAGTTTCATGCATCATCATATATACTGTGTAACACTCCACAACACTGAGCGGCGAGAACTAATACAAAGTGGTATGATGATACGTTCTAGTCATTAGTCTGGGTCTACTGGCCCAATGAGGTCCATGCCAATTCTCTCAACAGGATCCCCAGTTAATGGGAGCAGGCACAATGGAGCGAACCCTAACCCTAGAAAATCCTCAAGAGGAATCTCTCTGTTCCACTGCTCTCTGTGGCTTGGAGCAGCTGTTGATGGTCCAGGTAGCACCTGCCCAGCATGAGCAACACAAAAAAAACCACCAACATCACCTAGTGGCCCTAAACGCATTCAGCCATCCCCTCAAGGCAAAATGTCCCTCCTAATAGGGAGGTGAAAATGACATTAAACATTTAATTTGTGAAATGTTATTCGACATTCGTGACATGTTTTAGCTAGAGAAGCTAGAATAAATAAGTCGTGAATCATTCTCTCTCTCTCTCTACTTTTCCCTTTTCGTCCCTCTCTCCTGAATCAGAAGAGCTAGAATTAATAGAAGACTAAATTACATTCTCTCTCTTTTTTTTCACTCTTTCTTACACATATTATAAATAGTTCAGTGCAAATTAACATTTTTCTAAACTTATGCAATACAGCAGTTATTTGCAAATATTTTATTGACGTGATTTTGGATATAAAACTTGGACCAAAAAAGCTTAATGTCAATCCCTGCATTTTATTTTGTGTCATGTGTTGCCTATAGAACTTGGTGCTAAGAACTTTTTGAAAAGGAATTCAGTTGCCAAACTGGCAGTAATTGCAAGTTGCAGCCCATTTGTGAATTACTACTTGGGCACTAAGAGTATTTAAAAGTTTAAAAGTTATTTTTCTCTCATGAAATTGCAGGCGAGTCCAGCAAATCATCTTCTGACGAATGGGATCAATCTACCTCTCAAGAACAAATGATCAAAAGAAAGAGCATTGGAAAAGTTAAGTTTGTGAAGGGCTCCTATGCATTACATCCTTCAGGCAAACATGTACTTCATGTGGGACAAAGGACGAATCAGTGCAGCCAGTGCAATAAGACTTTTAGTAATTTATCATGCTTGCGAAGGCATCAGAGAGTGCACACTGGGGAGAAGCCTTACAAGTGCACACAATGTGGAAAAATGTTTACACAAAAATCAGGCCTGCGAATTCACCAGAGAGTGCACACTGGGGAGAAGCCTTACAAGTGCACACAGTGTGGTAAAACCTTCACACAAGGCTCACAACTACAGAGACACCAGATGGTGCACACTAAAGTAAAAGACAGCTCTCAGTCTGACAAGACGCAAGTATCAAATATTAAAGCGCGTGAGCATGTACATGCTGGTAAGGATTGTTTATGTTGCAAACACTGTGGAAAACAATTCGCAAGCTCATTAGGTTTTCAGAGGCATAAGAATGCACATAATCAAACGAAGAAAAATCAGTGCTCAGAGTGTGGTCAACAATTCCGACATTCTTTGTCCTTGAAACTTCACAAGAGAATACATACTGGGGACAAACCATACAAGTGCTCTCAGTGTGATAAGGCATTTCTAAATTCTTCATCTCTTATAGTACACCAAAGGGTACACACTGGAGAAAAGCCTTACCACTGTGACCTGTGTGGAAAACAGTTTTCACAATCAACACATCTGCGAACCCACCAGAGAGTGCACACCAAAGTGAAGCCTTACGTCTGCTCTCAGTGCGGCAAGTCTTTCAATCAGTCATCACATCTTGCAGTGCACAAGCTATTGCACACCGGACAGAAGCCTTACTGCTGCCCCACCTGTGGCAATGGATTCAGAACAACCAACCACCTTAAGCTGCACCAGAGGACACACACTGGGGAAAAGCCGCACAGCTGCTCCGTGTGCGGATTGTGTTTCACTCAGTCTTCAAGCCTTAAACAGCATATGAGAATACACACTGGAGATATGCCTTACCAGTGCTCTAAATGTGATAGAATATT
The DNA here is from genome assembly GCA_024331685.1 of Stegophilus panzeri. Taxonomy (NCBI): domain Eukaryota; kingdom Metazoa; phylum Chordata; class Actinopteri; order Siluriformes; family Trichomycteridae; genus Stegophilus; species Stegophilus panzeri. The sequence continues at coordinate 6,382,312 of JANDJT010000021.1, read as the reverse complement.
CAGACAGCGCAGCACCCTTAAATACCATGAACATTTGCACACCTGAGGTGAACCTTGCGTTTGCTCTTACCTTCAAGTGTGAGCTGAACTGTGCTGTTGATGAAGGTCTCACCAGTTATGTATGGTGATACTTCGTGTTTTGTTACCCTAGGTAAAATGATCTTGTACTCAGTTATTATATCCCACTCAAGCAATAGGGAAGCACTTATTTACTGTAACAAATATAACTGTCAGTATAACTTTTCATGACGTATAATGATTACTTTTTAAATTATATATTTTTCAAATATATGCAAACAACTTGCCAGTAAATACAGTCATGTTTTAAAAATATTGTGTTAAAACTTGTTGATTTGAATCATATGAACACTTTTTTCATGTTTTAGAAATAATTCTGAAAAACTTGGTTAAGGATTCAATGCAGTAGGAATGAAGGATGTTCTTTTATATCGACAGCAATGCCTCCCAGAAAACATTGCTTTCAGGTCCATGTCCAACTCCAACCACACACACAAGTACAGCATAGAGCTGCAATTGGACAGTGATTTCAGTGTGGCAAAACTGCAACGCACTGATGATAGTGAAATGCAATGCAACAGGGAATTAGGTTCACATTAGGGCTGCAACAACTAATCGATAATAATCGATAAATAAATGGAGAACGAATGTAATTATGGATTAGTCGGGTCTGTGACGTCACTGTAGATAACCCCTCCGTCAGTGACGTCACTTCACAATGGTGAAAAATGCATTTCTATGAATAAAACACATGTTGTCCAAAACATGAGTGTTTTATATTAAGCGCTCCAAACAAACTCGTAAGTGTATTAACGTGGCTTGTCGTGTCAGATGCTGCGACAGAAGCGTATGCTGTTTAACGTGTTCCAGATATGTTTTCTTCAGCACAGAAATGACAGGTTTACCTTTATATCCTTATCTGTAAATGTTCGAAATTCATGCCAGTATTTCCATTTTACATAAAGCCTCGTCCTGACAGCGAGTCTCCATTAAACTTCACTGAATGAGCGCGAGTCCACGCATACGCGTCAGTCAAACAGCGCAATAGAAAGGAAACGCAATAACTCTGACTAAAATAATATTTTGATCCATATATGTTGTTTGATGCTATATTTAGCGATATTTAGAATCAAATGTAATAGTGTTTTTATGAGAGCAGTAACTGTAATGGGGTTAGAACATGTAATTGTATATAAATATAAGAAGTGTCATACATTTACAGAATAAAGTAACATGTTACTGTGTAGAAATGAGTGAATGTGTGTGTTACTGCAGAACATTCAGCCTCTTACCAGTTAACACTTATTTTGTGCTTTTGTTTTTCTTTTTCAGCATTTTAAATATAGTGATTTAACTTCTGTTTAAAGTTTGTGGACAATCAGTTGGTTTTTTTGTCCTCAAAATATAATGTTAATATTAAAAAAAAATCCTTTGCACATTGTATAGCATAACTCACATAGATACATTTGATACCTTTTCATATCCTTCAATGTACTCAAAGTTTGAAGGACATCGGGCAGAATGTGAAATAACACATTCTGTTTTTTTCGAAATACAGAAAGTTAGCAGCCCTAGTTCACATCTGTTATAAAGTCAGTGTTTTCCAAAAAGCAACGCCCGTTGATTATTTTTCACTAATACAATATAAGAGCAGTGCTGTGAAGCTTTGTTTGTTTTTCAGTGTGGCACATTGTCCTCACGCCAGAATTGAACAGCAATACTGCCTTTGGATTGCGTTTTTATGTTTTTCCTCCAGTGTGATTGCTTTTCTAACTGGCATTCTCTGCCATGCAGATCATGGCTTCAGCAACCAGATGAAACCAAGAAAATCGTACAGAAACAGCTGATCTTTATTTGGGGTTAATCAGAATCACTTTGTTGATGACAGTCGTATGATAATTACTTTTGAACATGAGTTTGATTGTGATTCTGAGCACAGTCAGATGCCCCAATAGAAAAGGGTGTGAACACTTTGAACAGTTGTAAGCTTTTTTTTCTCTCTCTCCCTAAAAAGGTTTCTATTTGTTTTTCACTTCGTTGGCTGCTAAATCACATTAAAGTTGGGATGGGGGAATGGCTGGGAAGTATGTTTTAAAGAGTTTTAATTGGCTGAACATATGGAATATTTTAATCAATCAATGTGTAACCAACTCATGTATAACCAATGTATAAGGTTTGATGATTGAGAAACAAGTTATATTCAAAGAAATGAGTTAATCCACCAGATCCAATGTTTGAGAGTGTAACCAAATGTCAATCAGTATACTGGTACCTGTCTGGGTTGGGAAAGTATCTTTGGAATGCAGAATTTTTAAAATAGAGTGGTGGTATCATGCCACCATTAAAGAGAAGTCAGGTAGAGAAACAAGACTGGCAGTACCACACTACCATTATAGAGAAGACTTTTTAATTAATGGTGGCACAAAGCCAAGGTATGAAAAGTGAAAATCCAGGAAGATGAGACTAGAGTTTCAGAATAATATAAAAGCCTGTACCAAAAATGCTTAGATCAGTCACTCTGCAGACTGATTTGACTTTACTGTTTGTACTATAATAAAGTCAACCACTTGACATCAAGACACGGAGATTCTTAGAGTGTTTTTTGCTGAAGAAGATTCCATGACAAACACAAGTCCAGTGCATGATGTTAGATTAGAATTTGATTTTTTTTAATGAAAACTAAAATTATATATAAAAAAAAATTCAGATGTGATATTGTGTTGGTGTCCATAAAAAGGATGTCGCTAGGCCCCCAAAATATTCTTTAGCCTACCCCCCACCAACATTTTACTTTGGTTGGTTTATTATGATGACCATTATCACGGTTACAGTTCGGTTGCTCACTCACACACTTTCTGCAGACTCGCACACAGGCTTTCCCTAATGACAAACAGCTCAGGACACAAAAAGCTGATTGCTATTCCTGAATTAAATGTGTTCGTTCAGCCATTAATCTTTTTTTTCTGAAAAGAACTTGGAGGCAGAAGAAGAATTAAGTGATAATGCATAAAGTATGCTTATTCGCTTAGTAGATACCCGGCCAATTATCAAACATAACCTTAAGCAAAATTTAATAACACAAATTGAAAGGTAGTGTTTCCACATTGTTGGCAGCCATGAAATCCCAATTTAACACAATATGTCCAGGATACAGAGAGCTTATCATATTGATAATTTAAAATTAATTGTTTATAACAGGTGTATTATTGACAGTATTATAGCTGGAGTACTGTAATGAATTTTACAGCTTTCCCTCTCCTGAAATGTCTCACCCTTGAAGGAAGAAAATGGAGCCAAGAGAGTGTGTGGTATCACAGTCAGACATGGCCACTTTCTTTCTTTTTTTTTTTTTTTGTCAGTTGTCTAGACATAAATATAAATGCCTTAATCTGAGGTCTGTTTTAGAGCTAAAAGACAACAAATATGGAAATCTAGTCTCATAACCTGCAATCTTCAGATGAGAAGGTGTGTGTGTGTGTGTGTGTGTGTATTAGGTCAGTGTCACCTTACTGCTTCCTTACACCTATGCTTTAAATAAAGTCTGCTGGTGTCACTCAGGAGATGAAGATACTAAATCCTTCCAGGTGAAAATGAAACTTGTCCTATATCTATTTAAAACTGCTAATGTAATGCATTGTATTTTCACTTTGTTATGCACTTGTTCATGTTATTATAAATGTTTTATGTGCTAAGACACAATTATAGTTTGTACAGCAGCCATTGTACCCAAATTATAGACTGAGAGTAAATTATTAACTTAAAACGAATATTTTAAGTATAGCTTTAACTATACTATATTTACTAACTATACTACTTTAACTATATTAGCTTTATGTCCTTAATCTCTTTATGCAATTATCATGGATTATTATTTATTATAATTACTATTATCATTATCAAGTCACCAGTGACTCCATTTCCCAGAATGCACCACGAACTACAAACGTGGCCGACGAATACAACTCCCAAAGCTACACACTGTCAAGTCACCTTCTCTTGAGAACTAATCAGACACACCTGTTCCCAATTACAATCTCAAGGACACCACTTTACTTACAGTAAGAGACTCTCACACACAGACAGCCCTTGCGAAGTATACGCTCAATTACATTTAGTCTCTCCTGTTACCAAGACTTGATACCTTGTTTGTTTATTCTAGTCTTGACTTTATTCTTGTTTTCTACCATGTCTTTTTGCCTTGCCTTGTTTGGACTGTTTGCCTGACCTCTGCCTCTCTTTGTTTATTGATTTCTGCCTGGTCCCTTGTACTTGTTATTTTATTAAACTGCCATACCTGCACTTGCTTCCGTCTCAGCCTCCATTACGTGACAGATGCATTATCATTGTGCATTTGATAATTCTATAGTGCTCCCTGTTATGGTTAAACATCTTTGATTCAGTGTTGATGCTAACCCTTGTGTGGCTCTCACTTTTTGCTCCCATTGACCCGGTACAAAACTGGGGGCCTATAACTCCCTTATACAATATGAATGACAAATCTGTGTAATATTTTAAATTTACCTCTGCTAGATCACTTTTAACAATGAAAGTGTCATCTGTTTTGTGTGATACAAGCAATGAATCAACATGATCGACACATTTGTAGCATAAATCAAGTGAAACAATGTTTTCATGACTGCTGACTGACTATTGAACTATTTTATCTCTCTCTGGTTATATTCAGAGTAGTATTGGCTATGACAACTAAACAGAACAAATAAAAATTGAGCTTGCATTTTTTTTTTCATTAATGCTTAAACAAAAATGGAAACTGGTTAATCAAACCCTCCTGAACTTCCTCCTGTTTCTTCCTCATTGTGTGTTAGTTTGTAAGTTTCACCTGTACCTGCTGCAATCATTTGTGAGAATTAACTTTGAAATCTTAACAGCAAAATTGCATCTTGAGATTAATCTATTACCAGTTTATTTGGCATTACATGCCAAATATCATTATTAGTTATACAAATTTAACAGGTTCAGACTGTTGGCTAGAGTGTATTTGCTTGTGTGAGGAAAACAGTGTAATTACTTCTGAACACCAAGGTTTCAATTGAAGGAGAATTTCTACATTGTAAGTGTATGTGAAACCAATGAGAAATGCTTATAGCCTGTTGTAAGAAAAGACACTTGAGACGTGTGTTGAACAAAAAAAACATGACACTTTACTGATTATTTAAAAGCAAAAAAAAAAAAAAAAAAAAAAAAAATGCAATACAGCTATTATAAACCTATATTAACATACATATATTAGGTTAGGGTATTATTTACATATATTAATACATTTCATACTACACTGAATGTTCAAATCTGATTGAAAGAATGTTTGCATTATTTTATTTAAGGTTAGATAAGTTAGTTTTGGCTGTAACCTGTACAATAGATTAATATTAATGTGCTCCTTCTAATGTTATTGTTTCTATAGTAACGGTTTATACACAGGGGCTTAATCTGAGACATAATCTGAGACTAATACTAAATGGATTTATAAATTTGGCAAAGTAAAGCTTATTATAGTCAATGTGACACTGTTTTGGTTAGGAGATGTTTGTTTAATATTTATGAAAGGAATCTCTGATACACTTTCAGAACTATAAACCATTTAATTGTGTGAGGTTTTGTTCATTGATAAACATTGTTCTGGTTGGCAAATTGCTGTGGTATAAGTATGGGGTTAGAATTGTTTCATAATTCCAAATAAATAGATTACGATCCACAAATAAATGTAGCGAGATTCACAAAAATTAAACAAATTCACAAATAAATAATCAGACACTTACCTCACTCCCAAAATATGGAATAAAATACATTTCTGTCTATTACTATTTTTTTTTCTTTTTTGCTTATCTCTAATGGTTCTCATCACTTTTGTGTCCATCTTTGGCTCCCCCAAAACTCTACCCATGCTCTTTCTCCTAAATCACACAACTCCTAACTTTATTACACATCAACTGCTATGAAGAACAAAGCTTTGCTGACCAGAATTAAACCAAACAACTTTATATTTTTGCCTAAACAGCACTACACACTGGCCAGATTATTACTATTTATTTACTTTTTTGTTCAGTCAGCTGCATTTCCTCACAGCAGTGGTCTCTCTCTCTCTCAGATTATAACAATTTGACCAATACTTTTCGTTCTCAAAAATATCTTAGAAACAAGAACAATTAGGACATTTCATCTGTTTGTTTGCTTTTGTTAGATATACACAAAGATGTGCAAAGACAATTCTGGACAAAGAATAAATATTTCCTTCATTTTTAACCACTGGCTTGTGTGTTTTTAAAACCGATTAAATACCACAATCCCGACCATAAAACCAGTTTTAAACTTAGTTATTACACTCTGAACATTTGTAGAAATGTTTTACTAAATATTTTAAATCTTTTGCCTATTGTAACACTGTCTATAATTTAATTCCTGCCCACTTTAACACGTTTTTCTTTCCTATTAGTTGTACAGCAATTGCTGAACCACAAAGCTGAACAACTAGATAATAAGCTCTAACAAGTCTCTATTCACTGTTTACAGCCCGATAAAAATCGCACACAAACCCTAAACACTGAAAAACTATTATTTAGCAACATTAGCCATGCTAACTAGCTCGCTAAATAATCTTAGTTTTGCTAATGTTCCTCCTCAGCGTAACTATTTGACTTTGGTAAACTTTAAGAAAAATATCGGACTTTTTCTAACAAGATAGCAAACACAAAACAAGCGCTAACAAGCCCGCTTACATTAGGCTAATAATTCTGTTTCTTAACCCATTAACATTTCTAAACACATTAACACTGTTTTACTCTTTCCTGTTCGTTTCCCTTTAGTTTGTTGCTTGTACTTTAACACATTTATTGACATTTTAAGCGTGTTTGTATGTTTTTAACACTCTTAAAACTGCCCGCAGTGTTGTACCCGTTATAGCTATAATACTCAAGCAGCATTGTGCTAATGCTAACAGCATTAATGCTAAGTTAGTTTAGCTGCAGGTCCTCCTCAGCATAACTATTTCACTTTATCTAACTTTTCTGACAAACCCGCAAACTTTAGGCTCAATTATCACGGATGTAAAACGATTAGCCGAACAATAACGAACACATCGCTTTTACCAAAATCCTCTTAACGCTGTTAATGATATTCCTGATTATGTTTCTGCCTGTTTAGTGCGAATCTGACACTTTATTGTAATAACGCAGTGTTTAAACACTTGCTGCGTCACTGAAAATGAGAAAACTCGGTAACTCACCGTTCCAGGGGTTGTACAGTTCGCTCAATCCAGGCTGAGGATCTTCCGACTGGAACTCCATTGCCTCTTCTCCCGTGAAGTTCATCGCTGACGATGCAGAGTGGTGCAGGTATAATCCCAGAGGTGATGCAGGAATGATCCTGGAGATGGTGCAGGAATGATCCTGGAGATGGTGCAGGAATGATCCCTGAGGTGGTGCAGGAATGATCCCTGAGGTGGTGCAGGAATGATCCCAGAAATGGTGCAGGAATAATCCCTGAGGTGGTGCAGG
>JANDJT010000021.1:6363592-6374683 GCA_024331685.1 Stegophilus panzeri | reverse complement strand
ATGATCCCTGAGGTGGTGCAGGAATGATCCCAGAAATGGTGCAGGAATAATCCCTGAGGTGGTGCAGGAATGATCCCAGAAATGGTGCAGGAATAATCCCTGAGGGGGTGCAGGAATGATCCCTGAGGTGGTGCAGGAATAATCCCTGAGGGGGTGCAGGAATAATCCCTGAGGTGGTGCAGGAATGATCCCGGAGGTGGTGCAGAAATAATCGCAGTGTAAAAGTCGCACGTGTGATCTCAAGCTTGCTTGAAAGTTACTCTGAAAGTAAACATTCCAAAGATTTAAACACAAACATTACAAAGATTTAAACACAAACATTACAAAGGCTGGCCGCTGGTGGCCTGTGACATCACAGAGCTAATAGTGATGTGTGCTGTTATGTCAGGACCCCATTATTCGTTCACTCTTGCAGATAATATATCATGAAAATAAAAAGCATGGCATCGAATATCTGAGCTATTTTAAAAAAATATATATTTTCACATACAATTCACTCGCTCTCTAAATAAAATCCAAAAAGTATTTTGGCTACAGTCATTTTTGCCTTTTGTTGGTGTAGGAAGGATGGGGACAAAGTGGACTTATTTCTTTATTTTTATATAATTTAAGTAAGTCATATTAGATCAGTCTCTAACACAAATTATGAGACAGGTATACCTTGACCAAAAATAACCTTATTTCTATAGATTTTACACACACTGTTACGCTAAAATACACATGACTAGAGGTATGCCCAGACCCCCCTAAAAGAGGCTTTGCCTCCCCATTCATAAATCTCTAGTGACGTCCCTGGTCCATAACACTAAATGACAGATACATAAAGTAATGTTATCACTTAGATAGAAAATAAAACTACCTCAACTATAACTGCCCGCTGAGCTGCATTTTGCAGCGCATTCACGCGACATCACTTCGGGAGGCGCGTGCACGTGGCAGATTGCAGCCGGACTCCAATACGTCATGAAACAAAGAGCGCGTGCGCACGCCTGTATTATTTTTCTTAAGACCCGGAGAACAAGCGTGCAATTAAAAATCTTTTCTAATCCGGACTGGTTTCAAGATGTCAGCTGGACGAGAGACGGAGGAAGACTTTATAAAAGAGGTTGGTTTTTTGTTTTGTTTTTTACACCCACGAAGCTACACCTAGTCCAAACAGTAGTTTTGGTGTATTTGCTAGTTTGGTCTGTGTTGTGTCATAAAATAAATAACCGACATGATTATTTAATTCTACAGCATCTAATGTAATGTGGGTACGAAATAAAAGATAAAGAAAGGTAGTGTTTCGTTGAATTGCTTTTCAAGAAGTCATGTTCTTGATATTTACCAACATTAAGACAACGCAGCCCGAAGCACGAGCAAGGATGATGGGATCTCAAACAAACCGACGTCACAAATCACGCGTTACATTTTTACACTGTACACAATGCACTCCACTTTATAGATGCACTTTTTGCACCTAAAGTCTGTCTATCATTAAAATTTAAGCAGTTCAAGTGCATCATTAAGGTATGCCATATTTTTCAAACATTTTTGTATTATCTTTGATTATCTATGAAACACATGCCAAATGATTTCTGCCTCTCCAAGCGCTATATTGACCCTCAAGTCAGCACAGTCATTCCTTAAGTTTTCTTCATATTTAACCACCCCAGACATCAAATGAACCTATCTCTTAATTTATTTAATCACATTTTATTGGCAACCAGCCAATTGTGAGATTGGGATTGCACATTTAAACCCCGCCCCCTCCGGGTTTATGTTTGATAGCTGCTAGGTAGCTGCTCCAGGGTCCTGGGTTCGATCCTGAGCCCAGGTTACTGTCTGAGCAAAGTTTTGCATGTTCTCCCTGCGTTCGTGTGGGTTTTCTCAAGGTTAAGATGTTGGACTACTGATATGAAGGTTGTGAGTTCAAATCCCAGCGCTGCCAAGCTGCCACTGCCCCCGCCTTGAATAAGGCCCTTAACCCTCAACTGCTCATGTTGTATAAAAATTAGATGCATGTATGTTGCTCTGTATCAGGGCATCTGCCAACTGCCATTAATGTAAATATAAATTGTGAATGAGAGCGTGAATGTATTGTTTACCTGGTGCCCTGTGATGGACTGGCATCTCATCCAGGGTGAATTCTCCTGCCTGCCTGTGATAGGTTCCAGATGTACTGCAAGTTTTCTTCACATTAACCACCCCGGACTCCAAATGAACTTATTTCTTAATTTATTTAATCACATTCTCCCGTCTTGCTGGCAGAGTTACTGGGATAAGCCCTGGATTCACCGTGAACATGACCAGGATAAAGCTATTGAAAGTGAGTGAGAGAGCTGCTAACAAGCTAGGCTAACAGCAAAATACCATTTACCCCCTACTTTTCTTTCGTATGCCTATTAACATTATTAATATGGCAAGATTGGTTGACCGTAGATTATGCCTTATATTACAATGCCAAATTCAGAATACCACCACTGCTTATAATACTGTCTGCTATCCACCCAAAATGCATGAGTGTATCTCACTTGCATTTGCATTTATGGCATCTGGCAGACGCCCTTATCCAGAGCGACTTACATTTATCTCATTTATACAACTGAGCAGTTGAGGGTTAAGGGCCTTGCTCAAGGGCCCAGCAGTGGCTGGTTGGCAGTGCTGAGATTTGAACTCATGACCTGCTGATCAGGAGTCTAACAGCTTAACCACTTAGCTACCACTGCCCCACACGTATATTTAATTGTACAGTTTAATTGTAAAATAAATAAGCAGTGGGATTGAAAACAGTCCAGCACACACCTCTACTAGTGTCTCCCCTTTTAATTGGGGAATGGCAGTGCAAAAAGTTTTCACTAGTCAACACTTCATTTGTTTCTTGAAGACAAGGTTAAAATCTTGTTTCATTTTCCAGAATTAGGGATTTTGTTGGGAATTGGGGATTTGGTATTGGTTTATGCCACATATTACCATTAGGCAGCAGGAAATGTGTGAAAATACAGGAGGTTTTGATTATGTGAGGACTCCAAATGAACTTTACAGAGGGATTTTCACAGGGCCTGAGACAGTCATCATTAAGTCACTCTTGAGTAGGCAATGGCAGCAGGAGCTTCTTAAACTAATTACAGGTGTAGATTGTAATGTTAAAAAGTGTTTCTAGACACTAAACAACCATATAATGTCAAAGATACTAATGCAAACTATAATGTGCAATATTGCCATGCAATGTATATCACTTGTTTCTTCACTTAAAGGTGCAATAGTCAATATTTTTCATTTCCTACTAGAACAAATAATGTGGGGAATTATGTAAAAACAATATAAAAACAGTTTAAGCCATTGTCTCAGAACAAGTGTATTATTTAGCTTAAAAAAACCCCAACCCATTTTGGAAGCATGATTTCTGTTCTGGAGTTTTGTTTGTATTTTGATTACCCTATTGTCATTCATTTTATAGACACGCCCCTCCGTGCTCCTACGCATCCTCAAAAATCATTATGAGATGTTGCATGCTTATGGAGTTTTAACTTGGCTTTCAAACAGTTGAATCTTCAAGTGCACTTGAAAGTGATGTCATGACAGTCCTTGCTAATGGTAACTCCAGTTTGAACCACCATAACTTTTGGGGTGGAGCTTTGTGTGCAGGGGTGGAAATAGGGGAAGGCTCAAATCAATCACCTTTAAGGCTTCTGTGTTTTTTCAGTTTGGAAATAGGCTCCAGCCCATCTGAAGGTGAGCTGCTAAACTCTGAACCTTTTCCCTAAAAAGCAGTTCACAAGGCACATTCAGATTGCAATTGTGATTTGCCTTACAGGGAAAGAGGAAAATAAAATGCTCCTTTAAACATCATCTCAAACTTATTTAAGTGCATTTTTTGTTTGTCTTGAAGCAACAGTTCAAGTTCATGTACCGTTTCTGTCAAGAGACAGAATTAATTCCACAAATGCAAAAATTGCAGGACGTGGTGGATGTGCCCAGTCTTAACCCGGATCCTGATGCACATCTCACAGAATGTTTGTGCTGTAATGGCGAAGATCAGCACACAGAGCGGACTCTGTTAAAGATGTGTACAGTGAGACTGGTGGATTTCAGGAAAATACAGGGTCTGAATGCACAAAAAATATCAGAAAGAAATCTACAGACTGGAGGTAATTATGATTAGAAAGATGATCACAATTCCATTATAACCTAGTGTGACTAATCTGACAATTTTGTTTTAGCACCTGTTTCTTCTTTTGAAGATGCTTTCTTTGTATTTCTAAGTTTCAGGTGAATCCAGCATGTCTGCTGGAGAGCAGCAACCACTGCAGGATCAATTAAAGATGAATTCAGTGAGACCAGAAGTGGATTGTGGAGCAATACAAAGCAGAAAAGGAACAGCTGAGAGTCAACCAGAAGAAGGGGCTTATTATCATAAATACCAACACTGCAATTTCATTTCTTCCAGTGAGTATATAGTGGCTGTATTGTGGATGAATGCAAATGGTTATAATATGTGTGGGATGCACAGGAAGTAAAGCTACACTTCCTTTTCTTGTGGATCATTTTAACTGGATTTGAGATGATGTATGAATGTATTAGGAGTTTTTCACCAGCAGCATCTAAAGCAACAAAAGAGTTGTCCAAAAATGATTGTAATATTATCCAAAAATGAAATCACATTTTTTTTTAAACTTGCCAAATATAGTTTGGTTCCTGAAGTTTGATTTGTAGTGAAGGTAGGTATTTTTATTGCTAATGTATTTTTATTGCTAAGGAAGCATGCTGTAAACTTTGTCTAACTCATCACATTTGACTTGGAATATGTTGAAATGTGTTTTTGTACACAAACAAGTGTAATATTGCACAGGAGAAGTTAGTTAAGTTATTGAAACAGTCATGCACTAATCAAATTATTACTATATTACACTCATTCACTTTATTAGGGACACCTGTACACCTGCACATTCATGCACTTATCTAATCAGCCAATCATGTGGCAGCGTAATGCATAAAATCATACAGATACAGGTCAGGAGCTTCAATTAATGTTCACCTCAGATATCAGAATGGAGAAAAAATGTAAACTCAGTGACTTTAATCGTGGCATGGTTGTTGGTACCAGATGGGCTGGTTTGAGTATTTCAGAAACTGCTGATCTATTGAAATTTTCACACACAGCAATCTCTAGAGTTCACTCAGAATGGTGCGGAAAAACAAAAAACATTGAGTGAGTGACAGATTTGTGGGTGGAAACACCTTGTTGATAAGAGAGGTTAGAGGAAAAGGGGCAGATTGGTTCGAGCTGCCAGGAATTATAATCATATTATAACTCCAAATAATCATCCTTTACAACTGTGGTGAGAAGAAAAGCATCTCAGAACGCACAACACATCAAACCTTGAGGTGGATGGGTTACAACAGCAGAAGACCACATCCACTTCAAGGTAGATGTTTTGTGCATGCTGAGATGCATTTCTGCTCACCACAGTTGTAAAGAGTGATTATTTGTGTTTCTATATCCTTTCAGCTTGCAGCTCCAACCAATCTTGCCATTTTCCTCTGATTTTTCTTATCAACAAGGTGTTTCCACCTACATACCTGTCACTCACTCAATGTTTTTTGTTTTTGCACCATTCTATGTAAACTCTAGATAACGTTGTGTGTGAAAATCCCAGGGCAGCAGTGTCTGTAATACTCAAACCAGCCCATCTGGTACCAACAACCATACCACGATTAAAGTCACAGAGATCACACATTTTCTACAGGCAGTAAATTAAATGTTTTTTCTCAAACAAAATGGGAGCTTTTCAGGTTGCTTGTCACTTTTTCTTCTTGCGTTGTGCTTTGCTGTGCTTATTTGTGCACATTTTCCTGGAATTTTTCCTGGACGTACTCCTTAATCTTCAAGATCCTGTTTGTTTAGTTTCTCTGTCCTCCAACAAACTTTGGGCCTTCCAGGAATGTGTGTATTTATATTGAGATTACATGACACTTTGAACTGCAGTACATTCAAGTATTTATTACTTCTGATGACAACTGGTTGCAAAAGACATCCTAACTGATAATGGTTCATCACTTATGTTACACATAGTTGGACTCCATTCCACTAATTATGTGACTTCTGATGGGAGCTGGATGTGGTAATTTAGGGGTTTCAGAGCATTGGGGGACAATACTTATGCAGTCACACCTTTTACTCTTTTTATCCAGTCTAATCGGCCAATGACGTCCATGTCAGTTCTTTTGAAGGGATCTTGATTATGGGAAGAGATTACAGTGGTACATCTGGGATAGCCAGCAGATTCACCTACTGACATTCATATGAAGATGTCCACCAGAAATGTACATCACCATGAATGCATGGATTATAGTAACAGGCCATTAACTGGTAAAGAGGTAACCCCTGATACCCAGCCATGGAGTTCTGAGTTGCATTGGAAGTATTTCTGTTTTTAGGACCAACATTTGGGACAGTTTCCAATGTTTGACTCACTGTAGAGCTTGTTATTAATAATTGATAATGGCAGAAAGATTAGTGTGACCCCAGTTTTGACATTTCAACCATCCATCATTGTGGCCTAGTCAGAAGTGTCCTTTAACATATTGTAGCATGACCGTTCCATTCTACCAGGGGCACAAAAGCTAGGGAACAATTAGAAATATTTGTGTTTGCTTCCAACCATTAAAACAAACCTGTGTCTAATGCACAATGGTTCACTCTGTGAGGGAGACACTAGGCAATATCAATCATGTTTTAATTTAAAATAAGAGATGCCTGGTTTCATTTCAAAATCTGGAGTAGTATTTTACTACTTGTGCCTATGACTAGACACCTAATAACCGCCAGAGAATCTCATCCAAAGTCAAAGGTAGTGTTATGGAAATGCACTCAGCCAGGGTATGGATAGTCCTGGGTTCAGATTTGTACGTCCGCTGTGCTATGCTGTATTTGGTGGAAAAAATGTATATATTGACAACAAAGGTTGCTCATGTAATGGAAAATCTCTTTGAGCAAAAGTAAAAAAAAAACTTCCAAAGTCAAAGGGTTAAGGATGCCAACAATGAGACTTTATTGAAAATACAACAAAGCCAAGACCCCTGCAGATCATCTGATCAATCCAGTCATGGTACCTGCTTTTATACATGCCCAAAACAGTTATCTCTTTTAGGCGAGGTTTTACCACACTTCTCTTTTAGTCACACCCTGTCCCTTTGCCACTATTATTTCAACATCCTCTCATCCTATGTATAATTGTGGCGTGAGCTCAGTCAGCTTATTTGGGGAAAAAAAAGTTGATTCTTAACATGTTTAAATGCTGATTGACCAAGTCGCTTAAATGCTAATTTAATATCTTTAACATTGTCAGCATTAACATTTTTTTTCATGATTGAAACTCACTCCAAGTAATTCTTAGGCCAAGTCATCCTTAGGTCTTTTGACAGAGTACAAACATTTCTTGTTGATTAATACACTTCTGTGAATATGACTTCTTAATCATCAATTTTTATACACTGGCTGCATACGAGTTGGTTAGCACATTAATTGATTAAAAGATTCTATATATTATTACAACATAATCATATGCTTAATATGTTTAAATGTTGATTTAACATTGTCATTCTCTTAATGATTGACATACATTTCAAAGTCATTATTAGACTTTTGATGGATTAAGAAATTTCTCATCACTTTGATTATTTTAACTATTGATTAGACCTGATTGATTACATAATAATCATATTTCAATCATAGTCTGATCAAATAAATTCTTCTATACTCACAGCTGCCAATTGAGCATTGTTTGTGAATGTGTGGTCATCATGAAATCTTTGAGTGCATGAATGTAATTTATACATTGCTGCTAAAAGGTTTGAAAGAGAAATGATGGCCAAACTGGCAGCAATTGCAAATTGCTGGTCCATTTGCTAATTTGTGCTCGGGTTCTGAGAGTATTTAGAGGTTTAAATGTTTTTTTCTTTCATCAAATTGCAGGTGCGTCCATTAAGTCCTCTTGTGATCAAGGGGATGAATCTACCTATCCAGAAAAACTTATTAAAGGAGAGAGCCACCAAATAGTTAAGCTTGCAAGGAGTTCCTTTGCATTATATCATACAGGCAAACACATTGCACTTCATACAGGCCAAAGGGCATATCAGTGCAGACAGTGCAATAAAAATTTCAGCAATTCATCAGACTTTTCAAGACATCAGAAAACGCATACAAGAGAGAAGCCTCATCATTGCACACAATGTGCAAAAGAGTTTTCAGAAGGCTCATATCTGCGGCGGCACCAGAAAGTGCACACTAGATTTAAACCGCCTAGCTACTCTGAGTGCGGCGAGACTTTCACTCAGCCATCAAGCCTTACAATGCATGAGCAAGTGCATACAGGAGAAAAGCCCTACATGTGCACACAGTGTGGAAAACAGTTCTCAAGCTCATTAGGTGTTCAGAGACACAAGAAAGTACACAGTCAAGAAAAGCCTCATCAGTGCTCTGAGTGCGGTAAACAGTTCCTATGTTCCAACACCTTAAGGATTCACAAGAGAACACACACCCAAGAGAAGCGCCATCAGTGTTTCGAGTGCGGTAAACAGTTTGTACATTCGTCAGCCTTAAACTATCACAAGAGAATACATACACAAGAGAAGCGTTTTCAGTGCTCAGAGTGTGGTAAACAGTTCATACAATCTTCGTCTCTTCAACATCATAAAAGAATACATACTGGGGAAAAACCGTACAAGTGCTCTCAGTGTGATAAGGCATTTCCTCATTCTTCATCTCTTATAGTACACCAAAGGCTACACACTGGACAAAAGCCTTACCACTGTGACCTGTGTGGAAAACAGTTTTCACAATCAACACATCTGCGAACCCACCAGCGAGTGCACACCGGAGTAAAGCCTTACGTCTGCTCTCAGTGCGGCAAGTCTTTCAGTCAGTCATCACATCTTTCAGTGCACAAGCTATTGCACACCGGACAGAAGCCTTACTGCTGCCCCACCTGTGGCAAAGGATTCGCAACACCAGCCTACCTTAGGCTGCACCAGAGAATTCATACCGGCGAAAAGCCGTACCAGTGTTCTGTGTGTGGATGGTCTTTCACTCAGTCCCACAGCCTCAAAGAGCATCTTGGAAAACACTGGCGAGAAGCCCTACCAGGGTTTAAAGTCCAGTAGAGCATACAGAGATTTTGGCAACCTTAAATACCAAATTTGGGATGAACATTACCTTCACTTTTCCCTTCAAGTTTGAGATGAACTGTGCTGGAAATGAAGGTCTCACCAGTCACATACATCATGTTTAAGTCTGGTACACTAAGCTTTAGTCTTATTGGCACTCCAAGAGAATGGGGAAAAATGAAGGTATAATTAACCCTGATCCTACCCACTGGGGTACCCACAGACCCATGAGGTGTACTTTTTGTCATATCTCGCAGGTGCTTTGTTCGATCATTCCAGTTTTTCATGACTTTGTCAATCAATTTGTTCCTAATGATTTCATATCATTGCTTTCAGTTTCTGTTTTTATTAGTGCTTTTTAAAAATAAAAGCACTAATTTCTGCCTATGCAGTTTTAATAAATGGAACTATTTATTCAGTTCAGTTTCCCATAGGTCATAATTTAAAGTATCACAAACTATCAGAGGGGGAAGGGGCACTCTGTCAGTCATTCTGAAGGAGACAGACACAGATTCAGCAGACACAGATGCCTTCATCATCTGGATGGGAAACTTCCCAGATTGGAAGTTTTCAGAATGTTGCAGACATAGCCAGATCTACCTGAGACAACTGGGGAATGCCCTGGTCATGCCATACATGAAGAGGAGAATTGATACTGCCATGCTCCAAGCCCCAATCCGAGCAGCAATGGCCATCAGTGGGAGTGAGGAAAACTCCACCTGCTGCTGTGGACGTCCAAAGATCGGCTGGAAAATCTACTCAAAAAAGGTGTAGCCTTTGCTCCCGAAACACAGACAGGAAGGTAGCAAATGTTTGCTCCTCTTGTCATATGCCAGTATGCCCTGAGCAGAGCATGAGCCAAATCGTGTGCTATACCTGCCTGTAGTGTGTGGTGTTCATAGTTCAATGTAAACACCATTCATTTTACATTTATGTATAAATTGAAAAATCTCAATTTGAATTACATTTATTCAACATTTATTTTGACAGGGGGTCAAACTGAGACCAAGGTCTCTATCTACTTTTGTATTGAAAGACAAATAAAAAAAAAAAAGAAAAAAAGTGAAGTTTGAATGACTATGGGTTTACTTCAGTTATTTTATATTTGGGTCAAAATGACCCCGGTTGGTTTCACCACATAAATATAACATAAATAATGTTTACTTGAAATTACGGAAAACTAAATAATAATAGAATGAAAGGATGGTAAATAAGCTTTTAAGTACTAATGTGGATTGTACTTGGTATAAAAGCTGCAGTTTGTATTAAAGAAAAGTATCTATTTTTGTATTACACAATATGCAAATTAACTAACTTTCCTAAAATAATAATAATAATCTGTGGGGTTTTTTTTTCCAGATAACATGAATAACATAACTAATAACTTATTTCATCTTAAAACATTAACATTTTGCTATGATGGTTGTTTATTACAGTAGTTTATTCTTGGGGTCCCCAGTCGGTAGTTCTTGTATGTTAAATGCGTTGGTAGGATGAGGGTTAATGAGCCAAAATTTCAAACAATAGGATAACCTGTTACACTGTACCACAAATAATTAGCATCATAATATTTTTCAGTAATAGTATTTTCTCTTAAAACCTGTGTGGCGCATTAAAAAATACAGTACTCTGCAAAACCCACCATATTGTTTTTTCTATAAATTAAGACTTGCGTGTCTATTTCTTGCATACTGTATTAGTGTGTCATATCAGAAGAAATCCATCATAATTTCCACAAAAAAGGTCAGTGTTAGAGAGAAATCTAGTATTTTATTAAATAAGGAACCATATTAAGTAATACAGTGCATCTGGAAAGTATTCACAGCGCTTCACTTTTTCCACATTTTGTTATGTTACAACCTTATTACAAAATGGATTAAATTCATTATTTTCCTCAAAATTCTACAAACAATACCCCATAATGACAACATGAAAGAAGTTTGT
>JANDJT010000021.1:6348309-6363492 GCA_024331685.1 Stegophilus panzeri | reverse complement strand
TATTTTTAATAAATTTGCAAAGATTTCAAACAAACTTCTTTCATGTTGTCATTATGGGGTATTGTTTGTAGAATTTTAAAATAATAGTAAAATAGTAAAAATAGTAAAATAATGAATTTAATCCATTGTGGAATAAGACTGTAACATAACAAAATGTGGAAAAAGTGAAGCGCTGGGAATACTTTCCGGATGCACTATATGTTTGTTAAAACATCACTGAGCCTTTTCAGGAGTTTTACCTCCAAAGCCAGAAGAACCGTAGCAAGATACCCAAAAGCCTGGAACAGCCAACCAGTTGGTTTCTTTAGAAAGCCACACCACAGTTTAAACTTTGGTTAGTTGTACCAGTTACTGCTCAATATAATAATTGTTTAAAGAACTAGTTAAGAAACTTTTCATTTCATTTTTGAAATCATCTTTGTGTGTTTTAGGTGTGCCTTTTGTACAGTACTGTATATGCAAACAAATAGTCAAGACCATAGTTTCAGATATATTATATTTGAAAAAATCCGCAACTGTTTAAGTTTAAAACATCAGCCAGTAGATTAGTTTTATTCATTTATGTATTGAATTTATATTACATTTTGCTAAGAATTCTGGAGTTTAATTCAGTAAAAAGGCAGCAATATTTCATGCCTTGTTTGGACTGATTAAAATAATTTTAAACACATGTTTTAATAAAGGTCTTATAGATAAGACACTATAGGACATGCTAGTAAAGAAGCAGAGAAAGGCATAAAATATGTACCGCTTTAGTTAAGATTTTGTACCATGTCCTTATTCCACTTACAACAACCCATTCAGACGCTTAATCAGAATGAAGATTCATTCAGGACCCTAGACCTGTTTATTCTCTGCATCTGCCAAGTAGTCCACAACAACACTTTAGTAACTAGAATAAAAGTTGTTGTTGTTGTTGTTAATAATAATAATAATAATAATAATATCATCAACAACAACAACAACAATAATAATAATATGTGAATACAAAAATTTCCTTGGAAATGTAATTGAGTACAAATAATAAAGCAGTAATGAATTACAATTACTCAAGTATTTTCCAAACAAACTTGGAAGCACACGATTGTATAAGATGTCTTTGTGTTCTGTAGCATTACAAATTCTCTTTGCTGGAACTAAGAGGCCCAAACCTGTTCCAGCATGACAGTGTCACTGTGCACAAACCAAGGTCCAAAAGTCATGGTTTGCCAACGTTAGAGTGGAAGAATTCAAGTGGCCTGCATAGAGCCCTGACAGAACATCGACTGAATGAGGGGCGTCCTCACCCAAAACCAGTGCCCGACCTAATGCTCTTGTGGCAAATAACCACAGCCATGTTCCAAATCTAGAGTAAAGCCTTTCCAGAAAAGTAGAGGTTATTATAACAGCAAAGGGAGAACTAAATCTGGAATGGGATGTTCAACAAGCACATATGGATGTGATGGTCAGGTGTCCACAAACTTTTGTCTATATAGTGTATCTTAATGGATGTCAAAAATCTTTTACAGTCAAATCATGACAAAATATAACTATAAAAAAAAACAGGGAATACCTGCATGATAAGTTTGATTTTCTGTCCCAACGCCCAGAATACCCACTATTCAAGTATACAGATATTACTGAAATCAACCACATGGTCACACACATTTATCATTATAATTCCAATATAGGGTTCATAAATTTGTCTCCAACTTTTCCTTTTATCTCAAGAGATTACAATGAGTGTTCCTGACATAAAAACATCCATAAGGGGACACTTTCTACTTTTGAAATACAACTTTGAAATCAGCATGAAAACAAGATGTCGATATCACTAGAGCTACTCCTCATTCTTGAAGTTACGAAGCTAAAATGTCAAAAGTTAATAAAAAGATAAAACACGTAATATTACAGTCATGCCCCTGTATTTATGTACAGTGCCCTCCACTAATATTGGCACCCTTGGTAAATATGAGCAAAGAAGGCTATGACAAATTGTCTTTATTGACAATTTTGGTGGAAAAGAGGCTCTAGTTTCTGGTTTCCCTATGTCCCTGGTTTGTTTCTTTGTGTTACTTTTATTAAAGACGTTCTGCACTTGCATTCGCCTGGGCTCCATTATGACAGAATGCTCCAACCATCCATGGATGCAGCAGAACTGGCAGGCCTGCAGAAGGAGTGGGTCTCCGTGGGTCACCATGCTCTCAAGGAGAGACAATGCCACCTTGAAAGTTTGACACACTACCCGTACTTTCATTTAAATACACTCCTGAACAAAAATAAAAATAAAAATTGGGCCAAGCCCAACATGGCAAAATATTAAGCTTTTAATGGTCTTAACAACAAATCATTCGTCAGGAAATGAACAAGAATTGAACAAATAGATAAAGGGACTTGATCTGGCGACCGTGACAGAGCAAATGAATGAAATCTGTTTTTTAATAGATTTGATTCGGCTCCATCTCCTACCTGCTCCTACCAGACCTCAGACCTGTCAGCGACTCAACCTTTCCCTCTTGGGCCATTAGGCACCATTAGGCACTTCCACCCCCAGGGCTCCAGGAATATCGGCATCATCCAACTCACACCTCAGAGCTTCTGAGACATCAGCATTATACAGTTCACACCTCTCCACTGCTCACCATCCCTCACTTGAGGAGGTTTCACACCCCTCCCCTCCATACCACTCATCAGGGATCATCAATAACTCCCCTCTGCAGTCTCTCTCTGACACTCAATCAGGTGAAGAAGGAGCTAAAGAAGACCAAGGCAAGAAAGGCCCGAGGCCCGGATGGAATCAGCTCCAGACTGCTTAAAGACTGTGCAGATCAGCTCAGTGAGGTCATCTTACACATCTTTAACCTGAGCCTTAAACTAGTGCAAGTTCCAGTACTGTGGAAGACCTCCTGTGTGGTTCCAGAACCCAAAATTGCGCATCCTAGAGAGCCAAACACTTCAGACCGGTAGCCTTAACTTCACACCTGATGAAGTCCATAGAGAGGATTGTACTGCAACAGCTGCGGACCCTAGTGAGCTCAGAGCTAGACCCCCTACAGTTCACTTACCGACCAGGCATTGGGGTTGAGGACGCCATTATTTATCTGATGCACAGATTATTTCTACACCTGGAGAATACTGGGAGCATTGTGAGGATCATGTTTTTACAGTTTTCCATTTTTCCAGTGCTTTCAACACAATTCAGCCATCACTACTTAGGGGGAAGCTTTTGGGAGCTGGAGTTGACCACCATCTGGCTGCGTGGATCATCGACTATCTTACTGACAGACCACAGTATGTGAGGCTCCAGGACTGTATGTCGGATGTGGTGGTTAGCAGCACGGGAGCACCGCAGGGTACAGTGCTTGCTCCCTTTCTCTTCACCCTGTACACAGCAGACTTCAGGCATAACACTAACAGTTGCCACATGCAGAAGTTCTATGATGATACGGTCATTGTTGGACGAGTATCAGAAGAGAACGATCAGGAATTCTGGGAGGTCATCGCTGACTTTGTCAGCTGGTGTGAATTAAACCACCTCTGCCTCAACGCCAGCAAGACAAAGGAGATGGTAGTTGAACTCCGCAGATGGCCACCCCAGTCTACAACGGTGAGCATCCAGGGTGTATCGAGAGGGTGGAGACATATAAATTCCTGGGTGTTCATCTGAACAATAAACTGGACTGGTCCACAAACACAGATGTACTGTATAAAAAGGGCCAAAGTCGTCTCCACCTGCTGAGGAGACTGAGGTCTTTTGGTGTGTGCAGGACCCTGCTAAAATCTTTCTATGATACTGTGGTAGCATCTGCTATCTTATATGCAGTAGTTTCCTGGGGAGTCGGGAGCACAGAGAGGGACAGGAAACATCTCAACAAACTAGTTAAGAGGGCTACCTCTGTCCCGGTCTATCCTCTGGACAGCAGAGAGGTGGTGGAGGAGAGGAGGATGTTAGCTAAGCTGGCGTCTATCATGAGCAATTCCTCTCACCCCCTGTATGAGATATTGGGGTCCCTGAGCAGCTCCTTCAGCAGCAGACTGCTGCACCCTCAGTGTAAGAAAGAGCGCTACCGCAGGTCCTTCATCCCTACAGCAGTCAGACTCTTTAATGCAATAACAACATAATGTAGCACTGCTAGCTGTTTTGCATCATCAACCTACACATTATTATTATTTGTTGCTCACCCCTCTATTGTTAACTGTGCAATAATCCATTTATGTATATAAACAAGTTGTTACTCATCTGTATATATTAAAATTTGTATTCATCTGAACATACATTGAGGTGTCCATAGTGTACATATTACCATTATTATTATTTTCTTACTACTTTTTATTCTTATTTTTCTATTCCTATTGTATATATTTTTTCTCTCTTCAATTTTATTCCTATTTAATGTGTATTCATTCCTATCTGTTTTTTTTTTTGTAATTGAGCTGTTGTAACGAGGGAATTTCCCCAGTGTGGGATCAATAAAGTTTATCTTATCTCTCTTATCTTATCTTAGTATGGGATAGCTTTTCCCTTTGATTTCTTTAAATGTTTAAGCCTTGTTGTTTAAACTTGCAGACAGCTTTTTTAAATTTAATTTAATTTTATTTTTTACTTTTAATTAAAATTTTGTACACCCACACATTTGTTAGTTTGAATTGTACGTCAAACATTTTAATCATTTTCTTGATTTTACCTTTGCGTACAAGAAGACTATATAAGTGAATTTCCCTGTTTCTAGAAAAATGCCTTTTGGCAAACTTCTAATGGAATGAATATTGATTTCTGTGTGATAGTGCATGCTGTGGAAGGATATACTGCTTTCAAGAACACAAGTTTGAGAATTGCTGTTCATTTGCTGCGGGAAGTTGAAAAATGTTATTTTATTAGAGTATAAAATTTTACAGGATTAGTCCATCTGTTACTGGAAATGTAATCATCCTCCTCAATACCAAGAGACTCTCCTCAATACTCAGAGACTGGACTGACACACACACACACACACACACACACACACACTCATACTGAACGAACACCATCCCACTCCCCTTGCAATTTTTGCTCATTCCTGTACTGACTACCTGTATTTTTGCTGCTAACTTATAAAAAAATATCATGTCACCACTATACTTTTTACCTGGCTGCTACTACAATAACTGCTATGTCCATACATAGTATAAGCATATCTGCTGAATACTGTGTCATAGTATGTTATGTTCACATTCACAGCATTTTTCACCCAAACATTCACCAACGCTTGAATTCTAATTAGACACACCTGCTGCCAATTGCACCTTCACCCACACCACTCCTTTATAGAGACGGTTCCCAGATTATGTCTTTGCAAAGTATACGCTCAGTTGTTATTGTCTCTGTTGTTACCAAGCCTTTCTAAGTGTTGATATTCTGGTTTTGACTTTGTTTACTCCAATGACCTCTATTCTCTGCATTGCCTGTTTTGACCTGTTTGCCTGATCGTATGACCCTTGCCTGTTTAACGTTGTGGATTTTTGGTTTACCCTTTGGACACAGACCAACAGATACAACAACAACAAAAAACACTTACTTCAGTAACAGACAGTGACATGGCTGCCACTGGACAACACACAGTGGGAAAACTGTGTGGGTAAAAAGAGGAACACCACATCCAATATGCAAATATTTAAACAAAACAAAAAAACTGCAACAAATGTGTCAGGGTCAACAAATCACCCTACCTGAATGAGACTTTAAAGACTTTAAAGATTGTTAAAATGTCATGTATAGATAGTGTGGATAAGATAACATTTGAATTCCAAAATGGAGGGGCTTTGTAACATTACTAGTATTAACCAAGAGCAAAACTTAACACTGACTGAGAGTTTGTGTGCTTTTAAAAGAGTGTATGTATGATTTGAAAACAGGAACTTGAACGAAGGGTATTGGTCATGTGATGGTGTTTAAGTCCTTGTGGTTGAAAGGAAGTTGAATGTTATCCTGTGGAAGATGCTGTGTGATGGAGTTCATGGGAAAATCTCATGAAGATGTGACACAGAGTCTAGGGGTGTAGATGGCAAATGCAACGGAGTTTATGAATTTGAAACAGCAAACAGATTTTTTTTAGGAAGACCTCAGGGATCTGTGGGCAGTCAAACTTGATAGTAATTTAAAAATATAAAGAGGGGCCAGACCAATAAGAGCTTTAAAAAAAAACCTACACACAGAAGCACTTTAAAATGAATTCCATAATTAAATGGGAGCCTATAACAAAGGAAATCAAAGCTTTCAAATAAATTCTTATTAATCTTATTAATATAATTAATCAAATAAAATCTTATTAATCATACAAACCTAGGTTTAAAATGAACCTTTCAGGTTGTCAGCTTGTCCAATCTCAGTTGTCCAAAATTACTTAGATGAAATGCCTAGAATAAATGTATTAATACCTTCTGGTTTTGATACATTTGTTAGCCATTTCCTATCAGAATAACATAATTTATAATAGAATAGCAGAATTTCCTATCAGAATAACATCATCACTGACAACATATTGTTATATTAAGGTATTATGGGTTACTCTGATTCCTACTCCTAGTTACAAGTAAAGCAAAACTAATCGAAATGAGAATGTAAGGAATTCTCCTCACAAATTGTTATATAATACCATGTACCTGTGATGGACTGGCGTCCCATCCAGGATGTTTTCCTGAGTCATGCCCTGTGTTCCTAGGAGATCTAGATCCACTGTTGCGCTAATAAGGATAAAGTGATTATTGCAAGTGAGTGATGTACTTTTCACTTTTGACAGTACAATAACTTTATACTGAAAACAACATACATTCACTGACAATGGAAAATTATTTAAAAAAATGACTATGATTATAAATTATTATAATGATCATCATAATGACCCCCACATGTGTGTTCAAACACAGCAATAAACAGGCAGAAGAATAACAAGATTCAGAACTCATAACTGTAAAAGTTGAGCAAGAAATTGTAATAAATGAATAGTTGCTGTGTTCATATACTAGAAAGTCAGGAAATGAACCGGAAGTGAAATGTCAGCGGTCACACTGGCATTTGGGAGATTGTGCCCTCTGCTGGAAGGGAGGTGTAGTGCCCTGGGTTGGGTGTTGGTTACAAGGGAGATGGTTCACCTTAAACCTGGCTGACCTGTGCTTAATAATTTATGGTCTTTCATGAAATCTGGTATGAAGATTTTCTCTGCAGGACGTTTTGGGGGTTTGGTTGGGTTTCTCTTGTTTCTCATGTCTCTGGTTTGGATTGTAGGTCGTATTTAGATGTGGCGACTTAAATCCAAAAATTACATCAATATAATGAAGGGAAAGTTACACATATTCAGGCTTGGTTATGCACTTGCTTAAATCTGTTTTCTGTAGTTGTCATATTTTCTCCAAGGTTTCGCAATTTGTCTTCAGTAGAGGCATCAGAGACGTCCGAAATCGTGTACTGTGACAGTACTTACTGTATTCGATGCAGTACCTACTGCACGACCGTTGAAACGGTACATACTAAGCAGTATGTGTGTGTAGTATGACTACAATCCCGGACATACAACATCCGTCATGTTGGCATTGTCATGTGACCTTCAACTTCATCACAAACACAAAAATCTTAAAGGGACCACCAGATTCATGCATCCGCACTAACGGCAAAATGCACATCAGGAAAGTTAACTGAATTAGTAATTTAATGTGGGTGGGGTTAACAGGCTGAGGTAAATTCGCTGCTGTTAGCTTGTCTGAGTAAGGCATGATGGAGATCACAAAAAAGGTTTCAAACACTGTGATAACTGTTTCTTGTGTAAACCTTCAACAAGTTAACAATATATTCGGGTATTGTTAAACAAGTCCTGTTTAACTAAGGTTTAATACTTAAAAAGGGCTGACGCGATTTTCTTTCTGAGCTCGTCCACACCAGTCCCTTTGCATTATGGGATTTTTGACTCGTGTAGTGTCCATCGGTTGCACACTGCAAAATCTCGCCGGAAGCAGTACGACATCTGGGGATTTCTCGCCTACTGAGAATTCAGACATACTCCCCCTCTGGTGTAGGCCTACTGCGTTTCGCATACTGTGTAGTAGGGTAGTACGCGGTTTCGGACACAGCCGTCATTGATTGACGTCGCTTTGAAATGACGCTTGAGAGAGCAAGGATACTCCATTTGACTGGCTTTGATTCTTCTCTCCTCGCATCCTTCCATGACATCCCAAGGGCGTGCACCCCAAGCAAGGAAAGGAAACGAGGATGCACAAATAAGAAATAAGAAGCACCCAGGCTATCTAATTATACCTGAATCTATTATGATGTAATAAAAGTAGGTGCTTTTACACCAATTCCCTCTACACGCCAATGTCAGGTTAGTATCATGAAGTCACAAATGTGAATTTATGAATCTCAGATGATTGCAGACATGTCTTCAAGACTTAAAATCATTAATTAATACCACTTTTATTGTAGATATTATTTAAAAATGAGTAATTTCTTTGAAAGGGCAATTCATGGAAAGGGGTAATTTCCTGTCACTCTCCATTTATTTTCCTTAGTATCTAGTGGAAGCCATTTTACTTTCACAAATGAGTGCTGTTTAATTAACAAATGTCTAGAGCTGCAACAACTAATCGATAAAATCGATAATAATCGATTATGAAAATCGTTGTCAACGAATCTCATTATCGATTAGTTGGTCTGCGCGGCACGGGGCACGTTTACTCAACGTTACTTCTGTTCAGAAAACACGCTCCGGAGAGTAAATACTAAAGTTGTGTCCCAAATGAAGTACTGTACACTTACACTATGCACTGTGAACTACCGTCTAGTGTGTGGATTTTAGAAAGGTAATATCATCTCAAATATAACACTAGCGGTTTTTTTTTTTTACTAACCGGAAGTATAAGCCACGACAGCGCATGACGTCATACGCACGTTAGCATTAGCAGACACCCGGAGTCACTGACACTGACTTTCTTCAGTTTACTTTGTCAGTGTTACCTTTTATTCTCAACATGACCTCAGTCACCATCAGACGGAGGCGAAATCGTCACGTGACTGAGGAAGAAAGTGTAACCTCCAAGTCCTCTAAAACGGGGGCATTTTAAACACCGTGGAAAATATCCAAAATGCTCCACTGTGTGTAAGGGGTTGGGGAAACTGGTGCAAGCTGCTTAAAAGGTTTAGTTTAATTTAAGTTTATTGTCATTATATGCTGTATTTGCGCGCTTGCAGTGTAAATTCTGTCGTTTATTATAACGGAAGTGATGTGTTGGTAACGAGGCCGTGTTGCTGATCACGTGCTGTGCAGGCGTGCTGATACAGAGTGGGGGTGCGAGTAAGATCTGTAATGTCTAATTAAAACACTGCGATCAGAGTAAACACAAGTAAAATAATATGTCTAAAGGCAGCGAGTAACAAACCACAATGTGCAGTAACAGTGAGTTTTTATTATTCATTTAGGACTGTAGTTTAATTCAGTGCTTTTTGTGCATCCATAAAAAATAATGCATAAATACTATAAAATAAATTATATATAATTTATTTTATAGTATTTATGCATTATTTTTTATGGATGCACAAAAAGCACCCAATTAAACTACAGTCCTAAATGAATAATATATACATATTCTGGGGGGTGTGTGTGTGTGTATTGGGTTCTTTAACGTTTTGGACAATCAGTTGTGTAAAGTTTTTGTCTGAAGTTTATATTTGTAACACTCAGTTTGTGGATTTTTTTT
This sequence comes from Stegophilus panzeri, assembly GCA_024331685.1. NCBI lineage: Eukaryota > Metazoa > Chordata > Actinopteri > Siluriformes > Trichomycteridae > Stegophilus > Stegophilus panzeri. The sequence goes on along the minus strand of JANDJT010000021.1, from coordinate 6,353,790 downwards.
TAAAGAAACAAAAAAATGGTACTGAAAGCTTGCCCCGCCCCCATCCGATTAATCGATTAATCAATAAAAATAACCAGCCAACTAATCGATTATGAAAATAATCATTAGTTGCAGCCCTACAAATGTCTTTCCATTTATTCATTTAGCGCCATATTCAGAGATGGTGACCTAAGTCTAAATGTTACACTGATAATTATGAGAGTAAATTTGCACATGATAAAATTTCGGCTATGCATGTAGGCCTATGTAAGTCATTTTTTTGGGCTCCCAGTTAAGATTATTAAATTACTTGTGTGTAGTTCACACCTCTGAAGTTGCCAGATTTTTTTGGAAGAGAAGCATCTGAGACAGGGTTTTCAGTAGTATCTAGAAAACACCGGTCTTTAAACCCAAACTAACATCAGGAATAGAAAATGAGAACTGAAGATGGAAATAGCTTTTATCCCCCCTTTACTGTCAAATGGTATATGATGTAACATGAAAGCAATTCAAAAATGAAAAATAAAAACGACTATGGCTTCCACTATACTTATTTGTCAGCGTATAAAGTAGCACTTGATCCAGCACATCTTATTATAAAAATAGATTAATAAGCCAAATTGGCTCCTTGAGATAAGCAATGTCTCCGTTTAAGATGCTGTCTCCTACAATGTGTTCTGCATGAAAAAGAAATCCTGGATAGAATTAATTTATTAATAATTTCAACTGGGGGGTCATTACGTGAAATTGCTTTAAATGTATCTAGAAAGGTTACAGTGACAGGAAACTTTGAGCCATGTGCATTTTACTAGTTTAATTATGTTTTTTACCATCCACCCCCCCACTTTGGAGGACTTAAACTTTGTTTAAATTTAATACAATCTTGATTAAATAACAAAGCAAAGCAAACAAAGTAACATACACATATTTACAATAATACTCATACAAAACACAGGATATAGTTGGCTATTTTACAGGTTAAAAAGTGAACTAGAATAAAATAGATACTATTAGGTAAGAAATTAGATATATACAAAAGTCCAACTCGCGCCAAATGTTTGAAAATGGAGATTTGCGGTCAGTCGCATATCTCCAATGATCAGATCCTGGCTGTGATCATTTGTCTGATCATCAATCTGATCCTCTTTCTGATCCGCTTTCTGATCTGTTCTTTCGGGCTGTTCATCTGTCAGGGAGAAAAAGCTCACTTTACAGTGTGTTCAGAGTAAAGTTTTTGTTGTGTATTGATATTCATTTGTGTTTTATATTTGGGTTACAAAGAAGCTCCTTTTTGGGTTGTCAGTTAGACTGTAACTATTAGGGGTGTAATGACTGGATGATTTGGATCAATGCATTGATACAAAGGGGAATAATTTAAATGAATTGGGAAAACAGTCATAAATATTTTTTTTATCTGGGGAAAAATACAAACATGTCCTACATGTGAACAATTGGTATGTGAAAAATGTGAAAAAGTGTCTGAAAACCTTTTCTGTAATGGCGAAGTATACCATTAAAATTATAGGCCTATTTAACAAATTATAGGGCGTGTTTACCTCATCCATCATGTCCACATCCATCTTTTCTACAACCATATCCACATCCATCTCCTCTTCATCCACATCCACATCCATCTTTTCTTCCCCCAGGCTTAGTTTCTGGAAGAATTCACTCATCTCACTAACCGCACCATGTGCCACCTGAGTAAACAATCACATAGTGTGGGTATTCTAAACAATCAAAACAATCATAATAATTTATTATAAAATATGATATTATATTATAAATTTTGATATATAATAATTAAAAAATTATAATATAATATTCATATTATAATAATTCATAATATTTTAAAATTGAATTAAAAAGCTAATTAACTGACTACACAAATATTCATTATACTTAAGTTTAACTAGTACAAATTGAGTAAAGAAAGAGTCCACTTAGTCATTGTTGGGTTTTATTTCATCATGGTGATGGTCCATCTAAGGCTGTTCAGGCCTAGCACTGCTTCAGCGTTCTGTGACTTTCCCCACAGGAGGAATAAAAGTGTGAGAATAAGAGAGTGGTGTGGGGGGGATGGGAAGGCAATAAAAGGAAGCCCACTTCAGTCAACCACGTTCACTGCAACAGAGTGACTTCATTTTCATTGTGTTTCAGATATTTATGATCAGAGATCAAGCTCAGTACAGATTTGTGGATGTTTCGTGGGGGGCAGGGAGGAGGGAGGGGAGGAGGGAGGGAGGGAGGAGAGATTAAAGAAGAGGGAGGAGAGTAAAAAGGAGAGGAAGGATGGTTAAAACAAAACAGGAACTTCATTTTATAACAAGGCATTTACTTATCACAACAGTTTAAAATGACAGTTTAAAAAAATGCAGACAGTTTACCTCCACATGCATCTCCTCTACATGCCTCTCCTCCACATCCAGACTTAATTGTTGCAGTTGCTCGATAAGCTGAAAAAAAATTAGGCATATATTATAAGGAATAAATACATAAATAACTATATACATACATACGGTACATATATAAATATCTAAAATAGCAAGATGCAAACTTGCTATTGTCATGTAATATCAGAGAAGGAACTCTGGACTACAGTTCCCAGCAGCCACTGCACCACACAATTATGTCACATGACCACCTGCACCTGAACTTCACTTACTGGTATTTATAGCCACAGTTTACACTACACTGGTTGTCTTATGTTTGTCTTTCTTTGCCATTGTCTCTGTTGCTGTGTTTATGGTCTTAGTTTCATGGTTAGTCTTTGCCTTAGATTTCTGCCACAAGTTCTATAGCTACTGTTTTGTGTTTCGTTTGTATTTATATTAAATCTAGTCTGCACCTGCATCCATCTCCGCCTCCAATCGTGACAGCTATGTAAAGTGGCTGTGGCTAAAGACTAAGCCTAATGTCCTTGTTATTATAGTTTTATCTTATTATAATGTCCTAATAATAATAATAATAATAAGAAGAAGAAGAAGAAGAAGAATTCCATCTACATATCAAAATAATACACTAATGAAACACATTGTTACCATACAGTAAATATCTTTGATAACAGTAAAAGGCGATGCAAAAAGCTATAGGTTTGTGCAACAGTTTTATAATTTATCTTGACGCAAGAGTAGAATTACTGATCTGGGATCTGGCTTCTAAAAAACAGTAGCTATAAAATAGCTTTAAAAAAAGGCATATAAATAAATAAATCCACTTTCTGTACCGCTTATCCTACACAGGGTCAAGAGGGAGCCTGGAGCCTATCCCAGGGAGCTTGGGGCACGACACGGGTGGGCCAGCCCATCGCAGGGCACAATCACACACACATTCACACACTACGGACAATTTGGAAATGCCAATCAGCCTACAACGAATGTCTTTGGAAACCCCCCAAGCACGGGGAGAACATGCAAACTCATGGACACATGGCAGAGGGGGGATTCGAACCCCCCCCAACCTTGGAGGTGCCTACATAATAAGAGATTACATACATATACATAAACCTACACAGTGATATAGACATAAATTAGGCTAATACTAAACTAATGCTTTCATTATTAAATGAATTAATACATGCCGTCCACTTAGCACTTCAGGCAATAATGAAGCGTACATATTACCATCCAACCAATAATACATGAATAGCTATTAATACTGGTAAAAGTTAAAGTATTGACATCTTGTTAACTCATTCTGTTAATGAATGCCATGACTTGCAATATTAGTAGAAATTATTTACATTATGGTGGGTGTATTTGGAAACAACATAGAGTAGGTTAACACATATTACATCAAGTCGTCACTTTGATATCAATCTCTCTAGTCACGACATTTAATGAATAGATGATTTATCATTGCTCTTAACTGATGACTTACATCAGTGCTGAAATAATCGCTAATTAATTGAGGCCACCATACATTTATCACAAACTGTATATTCTGTACATTTATTAGCAACAGTTATTTAAACCTATTCTTAATTACCTCAAGGATATCTGGTCTGCTGTATGCCATTTCTGCTTTGAAGAATGTAATATGTATGAACAAACCAGCTAGAAGGATACAAAATGACAAGAATAAATAAAATTACAGAATTTCACATCTGAGCATTTATGTTTCTTAATAATCATTGTACAAAAGTCCAATCTGCAATGTACTTTACTGTTTTATCTTTTTATTTTTTATTTTTAATTAAATCATGAATAGGACCTACCTGTAGCTTGATTTCCACCTCACTAATGTGTCAACATGTATTTAGACTTCAGACAAAACAAGTACCTTTCTCCACCCTTCCTTTTCATCTGTGCGTAAGCGTGTTGTGATGTCACACTTGAGAAATAGAAACTGTTGAGGAACATGAACTCCTGTATTTCACTTGCATGTACCTACAGTGCTGTGAAAAGTTATTTGCCCACATCCTTAAAATCACACATACAATTTTGTTATTTTTTTTTTTTAAATTTGTATTATTATTGTATTGCTTGTCCTGTTAATAAAATATAATCTCCTGGCTTTGGTTGTTCTGCAGATTCTCTGACAAGCTTTATCAAATACAATAGCAGCAGCAACAAAAACAACAACATTATTGTTATTTTTGTAATTATTATATTATGATAAACAATTATATTATGTTGTTGGATGCGATGTTCCACTGGCAGCAGTTTACATTTTACTAAACATTTTGTGGTTAAATGTTGCTACATGCAGTCACGAACTTTCAGTTTGTTTGTGCTTGCAGAATAGAAACCTAGCCGGGAAACAGAAACCTAGCTGGGAAACAGAAACCTAAGAATGCAAATACTGTATGTTTGTCTAAGAGTATATAAGCTAAATAAAGCTTCTGATCATTGTCACCACATTTCACAGCCCAAGAACACACACATACATACACTTACATGTATTGCTGCACTTGTGGCTGCTGTAAATGATCCCAGTGCAATAACAAATTGCCTAGTGAGGTTATTTAACCACTTTTCATGTTTACATCATTTATTTATTCATTCAGCATCTTATTTAAGAGAACACTTATATATCACTTAAATGTCTCTCGCTGATGCTCTATGAGCACGGGGTTCATAATTACAGATTCATCTGTAGTCCTAATGCTAAAAGTTAAAGACATCAAGATATTCCAGCAGGGTCCAGTACCCCTTTCTTAAATTTTCCTGTATTGTATTTCCTTTTATCCATATTCATCAGGTTTTTCATGACTTAATATGTGTATATTAAAGCAAGGAAGAAGCTACCAGATGCTCCAGGACTACAGTATTTGGTTGCTCTATTAATTATATTAGTGTGTATGTCATATCACAGCAAACCAGTGATTACATTTCCCATACTGCACGGGGGGCTACAAACCTGGCCGCCATGGACTGCAATTCGAAGAACACTCTCACACACACAGATCACTCATTTTACATTGACATTTATTCATTTAGCAGACGCTTTTATCCAAAGCGACTTACAAATGAGAAAATACAAGCAAAGTGATATATCAAG
>JANDJT010000021.1:6327516-6348142 GCA_024331685.1 Stegophilus panzeri | reverse complement strand
TGAAGATGGGGAGAGATTCTGCGGTCCGGATTGAGGTTGGAAGTTCATTCCACCACTGAGGAACAGTTAGTTTGAATATTCTTGAAAGGGACCTTGAGCCACGCTGAGTAGGCACTACTAAGCATCAGTCGTTAATCGATCGCAGATTGTGTGAGGGAATGTAAGCCTTCAGGAGAGTGTTGAGGTAGGAGGGTGCTGTTCCAGACAAGGTATTGTAGGTGATCATCAAGGCCTTGAATTTGATGCAAGTGGCTAAAGGAAGCCAGTGAAGGGAGATGAAGAGGGGTGTGACATGGGTTCTCTTGGGCTGGCTGAAGACGAGGCGTGCTGCTGCATTCTGAATCATTTGAAGGGGTTTGATGGAGCTGACTGGGAGGCCCGAGAGTAGTGAGTTGCAGTAGTCCAGTTTTGAGATAAGAGCCTGGACTAGTATCTGTGTAGCCTGTTCGGTGAAGTAGGGTCTGATTTTCTTGATGTTGTACAGGATGAACCTACAGGACTGTGCAGTTGTTGAGATGTGGTCTGTAAAGGTCAAGCTGTCATCGAGAATCACCCCAAGGTTCTTGGCCGTCCTGGTTGGCTTGAGTGTGGTTGAGCCGAGCTGTACAGTGAGGTTGTGGTTTATTGAGGTTATGGTTGTGGTTGATTAAGGTTGTGGTTGATTAGCAAAACTCACATTCATGCTAATCACACACACCTGCAGCCAATCTCACACACACAGTATATAAGAGACTGTTCAAACACTAGGACTTTGTGAAGTATTACGTTCAGCTGCCTAGCCTAGTTGTATGTCCAAGCCTTATTTCGTGGTTGCTTATCTAATCTTTGACCTTTGTTTACTCTTTTGATCTCGATCCTCTGCCCTGCCTAGTTTTGCCTGTTTGCCTGACCTCTGCATGTCTTTGACTATTGATTTCTGCCTAATCCTTGGACTTTGTTTGATTAAACTGCCATACCTGCACTTGCTACCTTCTCAGCCTCCATTTTGTGACAGAATACTTTGTCTGCAACATGGAAGCAGCAGGAGAGCATCACGCCGGGATCTCTATACCAGCATTTGATTCTGTGCATTTTCCCCAGTGGTACCCCCTGGGAGTACCAGCTTCTGTTGATGGCGAAGGTTATATACTCCAATGCCAGTTTTATTTTTCTAGCTTGGAGGACCCCAAGCCCAGAGAGAAGCATTGGCTGGGATTCATGTCTTGACTCACTGGCCCAGCTCGCAGTTGGGCCAGTGGAAAAAAATGTTAGGAAGGCCTAATCTAACGGATGAACCCTCTCAGACTTTCACCTCATATTACGAGAGGGAGCTGGTCGACAGGAGGGTCTCTACAGTTCAGCTTCAGCCCCCGGCCGACAGGGCAGTGGTGGGGGTGACACAGACCTGCAAGACCGAGGGCTGCTGTAAAGAAGCCCAGCTACAATGTCCCACATGCAGGAAACTTGGGATCCATTAATCATATTTCTGCTCTCAGGGATGTTTCAATAGCAGCTGGCATACTCACAAACGGCTCCACAAGAGGGCACCTGCGGAGCTCCAGCTGGAGGTCAACGTGGCGACCTCATCTCCAGAGCTCCAACCTGAGACCCACAAGGTAGTCTCAGCTCCAGAGCACCAGTTGGAGGTCCATGTGGCGACCTCCTCCCCAGAGTCCCAGCACGAGACCCATGAGGTCGTCTCATCTCCAGAGCTCGAACATGAGACCCACGAGGTGGCCTCAACTGCCGAGCGCCAGCCAGAGGTCAACATGGCGACCTCTGCTCCCGAGCTACAGCCTGAGATCCATGAGGTGGTTTCCACTGCAGAGCCCCAGTCGGAGGTCAACATGGCGACCTCCTCCCCAGAGCGCCAGCATGAGATCCATGAGGTGGTCTCATATACAGAGCTCCAGCCAGAGGTCAACGAGGCAACCTCACCTCCAGGGCTCCAACCTGAGACCCACGAGGTGGTCTCACCTGCAGAGTTCCAGCCAGAGGTCAATGTGGCGACCTCTGCTCCCGAGCTACAGCTTGATATCTCCTCCCCAGAGCTCAAGCATGAGAGGCACGAGGCGGTCTCCTCCCCAGAGCTCCAGCATGAGACGCACAAGGCGGTCTCCTCCCCAGAGCTCCAGCATAAGTCAAGTTCCTGCTAGAGGTCAACGAGGTGACCTCCCAAACCATGTTCCTGTCTGTGGTTGAAGAGACGACCTCTCAAGCAAAGTTCCTGTCCAACGTCAAAGAGATGACCTCCCAAGCCAAGTTCATGTACGAGGTCGAAGAGGCGACCACTCACGCCAAGTTCCTGTATGAGGTCAAAAAGAAGGCCTCTCAAGACACGTTCCTGTCTGAGGTCGATGATGTGACCTTCCAAGCCAGGTTCCAGTCTGAAACCAACATCACAACCAACCAAGTTCTGCTCACGCCCGAGTCTGCTGACACGGACAACCAAGTTCTGCTCACGCCCGAGTCTGCTGACACGGACAACCAAGTTCTGCTCACACCTGAGTCTGCTGACACAGCCAACCAAGTTCAGCCTACAAAGTCAATGGAGAACGACGCTCAGACTCTCTGCGTGACTGAGGATACCGCTCAGCATCCCTATACAGCTGGGGATGCCACTACGCCAAGGTTTTATATGGACGTCGCTCCATTTTACTATGCCACTGAGGACGTCGCTCTGCTGAGGCTGTCGCTCCACCTCCGTGCTCCTCTGAGGACGTCGCTCCGCTGAGGAAGTCGCTCCACACTCAAGAAAGGCCGACGAGACGGCCCACCAAGTCAAGCCTCCGTCTAAAGCTGACGACACAACTTCCAAAGCCTGGATCTCGCCTAATGACCCCGACAAACCAGCCCCAGCCTCATGTCTGCTCCTTGGCTCCTTGAGAAAACTGCTACTTATTGGACAATGCCTGCATTGGAACATGAGGGGCTGTGTGAACATTTTGCCCAGAGGGCCAGGACTGCCAGGGGAGGGCATGTATTTTGGCACTTCAGGAGAAGTGCCCTTGGGGGGCGTTTCTGTTATATCACAGCAAACCATTTCCCATACTGCAAACATGGCCCCTCTCATATCTAGTGTCTGGTGTTCCCTTTGCCATTGAGGTGTGTGGTGTAATCATGCCAAGATCTAAAGAGTTCTGTAAGGCCTTCAGAAAAAAGGTTGTGGATGCCTATGAGTCTGGCAAGGGATTTAAAAAGATCTCCAAATTATTTAAAATACATCATTCCACTGTAAGGAAAATATCATCTACAAGTGGCACAGATTTCAAACGACTGCCAAATTGTCCAGAACTGGCCATCCCAGCAAATTCAGCCCAAGAGCAGACTGTCTGATACAAAATGATGTTTCCAAGAACCCCAAAATTTCATCACAGGATCTGCTAGTAAGTCTTGCAACTGTTGGTGTCAAAGTGCATACTTCTACAATCAGAAAGAGATTGTGCAAATTTGACCTGCAAAGGCTAGGGCTTTTGGAATAATGTGATCTGGACAGATGAGTCAACAATAGAGTTGTTTGGCCACAGTAACAGCAGACATGTTTGGCGCAGACCAAAGACAGCTTTTGAGAACACTGTGAAGCACGATGGTGGAAATCAAAGAGTTCATCAAATCAAAGAGTTCTTGAAGATAATGTGAGGCCATCTGTCCGAAAGTTGAAGTTGAACCGAAAGTGGACCTTTAAACAGGATAATGATCCTAAGCACACTAACAAATCCACCAAGGAATGGTTTAAAAAGAAGAAATGGAGGGTTATGGAATGGCCTAGTCAAAGCCCGGATTTGAATACCATTGAAATGTTATGGGGGGGATTTGAAACAGGCAGTACATGCAAGAAAACCCTCAAACATCTAGCAACTGAGAGAATATTGTATGGAAGATTGGTCAAAAAATTCCAGCAAGCCTGGTGGACAATTATGCAAAACGCCTACAAGAAGTTGTTTCTGTTAAAGGGGGCAATACTAGGCCAATTATGAGGCCAAGGGTGTGCTTACTTTTTCCACAAAGGAATATCACATATATTGATATTTCTGCTGAATAAATGATTGAAAAAGATACATTTTCTTGTGGTTTTTTTCAAGTATATCACCTTTATTAATAGGCACTGTTTCAAAGATGAGCAAATGTTTGCTTGTCCAAATATGTTAAAAAAAGCCAACAATTTCCATGGGGTGTACTTATTTTTTCACATGACTGTAGTATTGTTACGAATTCATGCCACAAATGTGTACACATTTGAGCATCTTTAAAATACTTTCCTAGATCTAGACAAAAGGTTAATTAAACAAAAAAGCCAACATTTGCTAGGATCCATACTTGGTAGAACCACCTCTGCCTGCAATTACAGCTACAGGTCTTCTGAGTTTAGGATCCTGGTACATTTACCCATTCATCTTGGTAAAACTGGCTTGTTCAAAGTTTGGGATTAAAAAAAACAAACAAAAAAAAACACCAAATGTGGAGGCGTGGACAAGTGCCAATTTGTGAATGGAAGGCGAGTGGCAAGGAGGGCACACCTGTGGGGAAGTTTTGCTAATGAATATTCTCTGTTTCAGTGTGATTAGGTGAGGATAAAAGAGGGAGAGACACACGCCGAGAGAGAGAGAGAGAATGAGAGAGAGAGAGTGAGAGAGAGAGAGAGAGTGAGAGAGAGAGAGAGAATGAACACGACAACAAGCACAAGCTGAGTGTGTGTATGTATGTGAAAACAAAAGAAACTCCAGAACAAAAGAAAAAAAGTAATAAAGCACCGGAGTATTAAGCCTGTCTCTGTCTTCCTTCTCCTTGCCCTACTTCTAATTTTATCACACCAAACCCTGACTGATTCTTGTCCAGTACTTTGTCCCAGACTTCTTTCGATAGCTCTGTGGCCTTGATGATGCTGCTTGTTCAGGAATGTTCTCTACCAAGTTTTGGGGCAATCCAGGAGCATGTGTATTTATGGTTATTCATGCGACACTATAATTGCACACATATTGACTGCAGGCAACTAATTATGTGACCTCTGATGGTAACTGGTTGCACCACAACGAATTTAGGAATTTTACAGCACTGGGGTGAATACTTATATAATCACAACTTTCATGGTTAGATGTACCCTTGATGGTAAAACCCCAGTGACAAATATTTTTACCTTTATTTCTGAGTGTATTAAATATCCTTTCAACACACTTACTGTTTGACGTCATAGCACACAGGTGTAGAAGAGAAATGATGTTATCTATTCCCAGTAGAAGATGGGATTCATTTTGATTTTTGGTTCCTCTGAAGGTGTCTTCTGACTTTACTGATCTAAATCTATATCTCAATTTCTGTAAAGCTGCTTTGTGACAATATCCATTGGTAAAAGTGTTATATAAAAAACAAAGCAATTATGTGATATTGGGTGGGGATGTCATGATCACGTTTAAATTTTCTATACAAGACCATACAGTACATTGGAGACAGAGTTAAATCTAACTAAACGTTTCTCAAAAACAAATGTACTTGTAATTCTAATAATGGATTGGTTACTGGACAAACTTGGTCACTGTTAGCCAGTCATATTTCAAAAAGCATTTCACAGAGTTAGCACTGAGCTACCGTCACAAAACCTAGTGTATGTTTGTCTCTGGTCTCTTTATTGTTCTATTTAACTTGGCCAGAACTGGGCACTGAAGGCTATTTGAAAAAGGTACTTGGACCCCACATATTGCCATTTGTGGTTATATTTATTATTGTGTTCCTACAGGTATTTGCCATGTTTGACTAGTCACGTGAATTAAATTGGTTTAATCCAAACATTAGTACTCAAACAAGTTGCTTTTTAAATAAGATCAAAGTGGACTTAATGTGGTGATGGTGGAAAGTTCAGGAATAAAAGAAGCCCCATGGCTACAATAAATAGCCAGAATATTACAATATACATTTATAAGTACAGTAAATTTATACTAAATGGGTTTGAAGAATTTATTTTAAACTCTAGGAACATATAATTTGGAAACATGTTGCCATAAAAATGTTAAAGACAGACAAGCTACAAGACAAGAAGCAGAAGAAGACGCAATGCTACTCATCCGTTTCCATTTAATTTTATTGGCTGTTTCACCAAATGCTGACGGCTGTATGTGTTTTTTTTAATGACAGCGGAATTTTTAGGAGTCTACTGGAGCACTGCCGGGCCAACGAGCCCAGACCTTTTCAACTGAGCAACATCAAAATATTAAAATAGATATGTAGAAAGGCACATGTTTTGTCGAAATACAATCGTGGCATGCATTGGCTTAAAAATAATATTAATAAAACAGGAGCAGTTAATAATAAAAAAAACAAACAAACAAACAAACAAAAAAAAAAACCCAACAACAACATGGTGGTAAACTGTCAAAAGCTTTGACCTTATAAAGCGCCTGTTCCTCCGAGAGCAGGACTCACAGTATAAACATTCCGCCTCTTCCTCATCTTGGAAAATAAATGACAAAAAAAAAAACAACCAAAAAAACCCCTACACCACCATTGGCACAGGACACAGGCTCTGTAATACATCACTTACACTCATAAATACTCACTGAGAAACAGCAACAATGTCAATCACTGTTTGGTCCGACATACAGTAGCAGTGTGCTCGAGTACAGTGTTGATCTAAGCTTGTCCTGAGAGAAAGAGAGCCAGAGAAAGCGAGAGATAGAAATAGAGAAAGCCCCCATCCTCAACAGCATAGCACCAGTAGCCATGCAGGAGAGGAGCTTCAGGTTTTGGCATGTTTGCATGTCTGTTGTGTCTAACAATGCAAGCGCTGTCCTGATTTTGCCGAGTAGCAGGTGTCACTGTTTAAAAGAGGGGGGAGTGTAAGTTAAAACTGATTAGCGTACTTGATCATGTGACATCACTACTTCTTTTCTTCAGCTTGACATAACCAAGCATACTTGTCTTAGTTATGCAAAATGTACAACACAAATTGTGGACTGTCCAGCTTCCTCTAATAGCTCTGCCCCTTCTGTAACTTACAGCAGGCAGCAACTGTGAAAAGTGCTTCCACTCCACGTTCTAGCACGGCTAAAATTTGCAAAAGGTCCAGTTACATAATATACCATTCTTACAAAACAACTAACATAACTGATTAGCAACATAATGCTTAACCATTAACCATTAGTTTATTAGCGATTAATAAGATCATGAAGTATATATGTATAAAATAGTGCCACAGTCTATAAACAGATGAAACATGCCGTTTTTGAAGTTTTAATTGCACGGAGAATAAATGCATACTTCTCCGTCCGATCATCTTTTAACATTTTGTTTTGTAAACAATGTCGTCACATCACTAATCAGTCAGAGAGGGTAAACAAATCGAAAACTCTCTGAAAGTCAGTGAAAACTCTCCTGTTTTTGAGCTTATGTCTCTAGCCCTATAGCTTGTCTCTGGTTTGATGAGCTGCCTTCAGCTAAATGATTTACATAAATGCTTGTGATTGGATAAACCGCAACAGAGGATCTGATAGAAAAGCTGAGCTGGTTTAGATTTAGAAAACTAGGGTCGCTGAACTATTCTTTTTTTTTTTTTTTTCCATACATTTAACGATTCTACTTCTTGTTTTGGTCTGCTGAAATACTTAGCGTTTTCTCTTGATCTAGCACATTCTCTTAATTAATAATACACTACATTTTATTGAATTTTCATTTTCACATAGAAATTTAGAAATATGCTAATACAACAATTTACTTAACATGCTTGCAAACCTGACTACTGGCTTTAATTGTGCAACATTTTACCTAATGTTATCTTACATCAGAAAGCTACACCTAGAGAAATAACTTTAAAGGAGCAGTTTGCCATTTTACAGCCCTTGACTAGCAAAGTGATGTTAATGGAGCAGTATGTAATTTTAGAGTCCTTTGATAGGCGGTAACATTAAAGGAGCGGCTTGTGAATTTCTTTTTAGAGCCCTCTGCTGTCTGTGTGGAACACTACAACAATAACATTAGATGATAAGCCTATAATTTATTCCCTCAACCTGAGCTAAAACTCCTCTGCTTTTTTTTTTAATGGAAAGATTTGGGAGGCAGTGTTTAAGCTGGGGGCAGAGCTGACTTTTGGACCAGAAAAATGTAAACAGAAACATAAAACAAAGAAGCTAGCCACTGCAATAATACACATTAAAGTTTCCTAAGGTATTAAAAAAAAAATATTATCATGCATCTTGCAGCAGTTTTAAACATTACAAACTGCACTTTTAATATTAAGCAGACAGGCAACTGATTAGTGAACTATTAAACGAACAGTATTTCATGCTAAGTCATGGGGTCAAGATGAAAACGCGAAAAGAAATTCTGTCATGTGATCAAGTTAGCAACGAGGTGGTAAAAACGCGAATTGAGCCAAGATTGCCCGTCACTTGGCAAAATCAGGACGTGCCTTTTTTGGTCGTGTCCTAAAAGCTGATGATTGGCTGTGCCCTCTGGTGTCCAACACTGTCAGAGTATAAACTACAAGCTACAGTGGATACACAATGCTAAAGCGAAGAATAATATAAACTGGCAACCTTGTACTGGCTTATTTTGTGTTAAGCTACAAGGTAAAAAAAAACAACAAAAAAAAAACAAAACAAAAACCCAATAATAATAATGAGAACAGTGCACAAGAAAAAAACAAGATCTAATTTAAATATATGGAACAAAAGCACCCTGCATTTCCTCTCCAACCTGCTGCACTTCAAGTATGTACTACAGTTAACATGCTACTTGAACCCCATGTCATAATACAGACATGAACATGTCATAAACACATCAGCTGTCATAAGCTAATACTCCAGTGATGGAACAGGGCCATGTACGATAAAATATATGAAAACAGTAACTTTTTGTGGTGATATATCTTATAAAATAACCTCCTTGATTATTTTCCAATAACAGCACATCCTGAACTGTTTTACCACAGTAATTTGCCAACACTACCACTTCTTAGAATGATGTCATACTTTTTAATTTATTTATAGTTACATGTAATGCTGTATAACATCCATGAAACACAAGCCAGTTCCTGTTATCATCAGCTTGTCATGTTAACGATAAACCTCAGAGTGCAAAGTCTTCTGTCCTGAGCACTCTCCTGTGATTTTTAGTGCTGACACCAAAAATGTTAGACATTTTTCTGTAAAGGGAAAGGAAGTCTTAAGGTAAGATTATGTGGCCATCGATATACAGCCACCATACAGCTCACTGTGAAGGAGTTGTTACTATAGAAATGATAACGTACTAAAGCGAACGCATTAATTACTTATAATAAACTTCTGATTTGCCCCAAATACTTAAAATATGCACTAACTAATAAGCATGTGACAGGGGATCATGCAATCAAACAAAATGGTAGCTATGATAATGATTACTGATAACTGTAACATGACTCATGTTATATCATTGGATATACTATATAATGGTGACTGTGTTTATGACTTGATCAGTCTTGTGACACGGAGTTCAAGTAATGTGTTACCTGGAACGAGAGAAATCAGTCCGGGAGTAATCGGCGGTCTGGAATTTCCTGATGTTCGTGTGCTGTTTAACTGAGGGTTGTGCTGTGGCTAGGTCTGCTCACCTTTGTGTGCAGGTTAATTTGGAGAACAGTAGTTTAGCCACCCGAGGGGTGAGAAAGACCACACACACACACACAGACACACACACACACACAGTTGCAGTGTGTTATGGCCACGCAGAAAGAGGAGCGTTCTTCCAGTTTATTCTGGGTAAAGAGATGGGCAGTGCTGCCACCTTGTGGTTTCAGTGAATAGTGACGGGAGTGGCAGTGTTGACTCATCTGGAGAGCTTGCTGATGACACGAATGAGAGCAGCGTTCTCGTCTTTCAACCTCTGGTTATCAGCACGCAGATCAACAAGAACCTGTGGAGAAAAGGAGAGAGGTTTAATTCATTGATTTTAATAAAAATCCTTTTGGATAAGATCAGTAATCAGATTAACACTCAGCATCACCTTGAGTTCATCTTCAAGCTCTGCTGCTTTCCTCTCAAGCGCTTTCTTCTCCTGTGACACACAAACATGGGGAAAAGAGAAAAAAAAAAACCCAACAACACAATGACCATTAATTACAGATTAGCCTTAAAAACAAAACAAAAAACAACAACAAAAAAACATTCACTGTGTTCCCTTCCATGGATTCAGCCTAGCATTTCCCTAATGGTCATATAATCAGCCTTACACAGCACTGCTGAGTGCTCGATTCGAAATGGTCTGAAGGTGATACAGCCCTGACAGTAGTTCGAACAGCATGGCAAACAACAGGTTTATATTAATGCACTCGTTCTAACACGCTAGCGTTTCTATAGTAACTACTAAAACAGGCACTTGTATGGTGGACGCGTCACATAAACAGTTACAAACTGTGTAATTGTTGATATGTTGAAGCTTTTGGAAGAACTTTCTGCTTTAGAACACTAACCCTGTTCATGGAGATCTATCTTCCTAAAACCATAATCATGCCCACCTGACCATCTAATCATGGCCTTAAGAAGTTCTTTAAAACAGGTGTGTTAGATTTTGGTTGGAAATGAAACCTGCAGGAAGGTAGATCTCAAGGAAGAGGGTTGGTGACCACTGCCTTAGAATAAAGCTGTTCCTAGGTTTCCGACACTAGAAAGTCTTCTGCATGATCACTATTTTCTCGGAGTAAAAAAATAAAATAAAAAAATAAAAAAGCTATAGGAAAATCACCTTTGGGGTGGTGACAGCCACATCTTGCAATCTCATCCATAATTATTTTCCTATAACAGTACATCCAAGTGTTTTATTCTTTACTAAGACTTTACCTAGTCAGTTTTATGTGCCCACCACTAGGTCTCTGTCTGTATGTCTGTCTGAGATTCTTGTTAGTGTGATATTTCAAGAATGAATGGTTAAACGGTTTTTAGAATTTATATAGAATTATTATTGTAACCAGCAGATGGACTGGAATTTTGGAATTGAGCCAAACAGGGTCAAGGACACAACAAGGTCAAATGTTTGAAATAGTTTTTCTTCAGTAGTTTCCTGCTTCAAGTATATTTAGGGATGTGTGGCGTACAAATTAATAACGAGAAGGATGGATTCTTCTTCATGGATTCTTTGATTTTTGAAGGCCCATATCTACCATATTTTCCGGATTCTAAATCAGTTCAGAGTGCTGTGTTCACACAGACAGCTATGTTTTCAAACACATCACACATGGCAGGTTTCTTGCCCTTCCCTTGTTTCAAAATTTGGGTACAAATCAAGGACCTTCTTGCTGCACTGTTGTGTCATGTCACTCAAACATTAGTAACATTAATTTGACTTTTTTATGATTATACTGTCTCTAAAATGACTTCAGAGACCTCTATTTCCTGTGTTGAACCCTTTGAGAGGTCTTGATCTTACTTCCTTTGAAAAGCCTGGAAAATATCTGTCATCTCCACTAAAAAGTCACTATGTGCCCTAGGATTAATCTTTTTGTCTGTTTGTCCATGTACTGCAACTACAATGATGATAATTTCACACTTTTCCCCACATCTATGGGATTTATCTTTATTCAAAGCTTCAAAGTTAGAGGCAACATAATAGGAGCGTTAACCTCTGGATTACTTAACCACTACTGTATAGCTAAATTACAATTAGGCTAATGCAAAGGTTATAAACATATATTGCTTTGCTCAAAACATTGCAAATAAACAGTGCATAGCTGACAGGAACTTTAATCAGAGAAAAAGGAAGTAAGTGAGAGACTGTGATAAAAGAGAAAAGAAACAGAACTGTATTGAAATTGTAGTGAAGCCAAAAACAGACTTACAAATCTCTCTAGTTCCAGTAGAGCAGGGCGGTCACAACCATTTTCCTGGCTCTGAGTGCAGAAACACACACAAACAGACACACTGATGTTATAGTGACGGTGAAAGGAATGTACTGTTGTGTACTGTTCCAAGTTTAGCTGAACATGGTTATTTACATAGGTATATAGGTAATATAAAAGGTAAAAAGGTAAAAAGGTATATAACTGGTTGGTAATAAAATGGTTCTTTAATTGTTCTTTAGAAAACCATACTCATGAAGATCAACACCAAGTCAACACCTTGAACTCGTCATGTTCCTCAAACCATTCCTGAACATTTTTTGCAGTGTGGCAGGGCACATTATCCTGCTGAAACAGGCCACTGCCTTTAGGGAATACCGCTGCCATGAAGGGGTGTACTTGGTCTGCAACAATGTTTAGGTACGTGCTACGTGTAAAAGTTGTTAAGTTGAGCTATAGTCTTGTGTGCACAAGGGGGGGGGTTCAGAGAGGATGTTGCAAGGAGTGTGGTAGAATGAGTTAGTTCATGTGTGGATGGTGCAAATAAAAGGTTCAAATGAAAAACTTTTGTGAATCATCATTTAGAGTTAACATTGGTAGCAGAAGATGGCTGCTGGTAACTACAAGATTCCACCACAGTTTGATGAAAAGAAGTCATATGAGAGTTGGAAAAATGAAGTGGAAATGTGGATGCGCGTTACGGAACTGGAAGGAAAGAAACAAGCCCTGGTTGTCGCATTATCACTAACAGGGAGATGCTGCTTTGGAAATTTCCATGGAGGATTTAAACAAAGATGATGGTATGAAAACCATTTTAGAAAAATTGGACTCAGTTCTTAAAAGAGGAAGTGACGTTCACAAAAGCAATCAAAAACACTGCCAGGCACATATCTTGATGATAGATATGGCACACCAAACGTGCAATTTGTCAAAGCATGCATCACTGGGCTAAGGACTGCCCTCACAGTCATGCCAAGCTAACAGGACATAGAGCAGTATAATCACACTGTTTTCCAGTGATTGTCTAACGCAGAAATATTCATGGTTGAATCACTTGGATCAGCAGTCACCGACACAGCTTGTACAAAAATGGTATGTGGACAGAAATTATCTGATCATTATATCAGTGGACTAAAACTAGCAGAGCTTACGAAAATGATGCACACAGAGTGCAAGAGCTTTCAGATTTGGCAATGGAAGAGTTGTACACTCTACAAAGAAAGTGAAAAGATCCCAGCCATCATTGGAAACACTAAATGTCACATAAAGTATGGAGTAGTTCCAGCAGATATCCCATTGCTTTTGAGTAAAGCTTCACTAAAAAAGGTAGGGACCATTCTGGAGCTTCAAAATGACAATGTGATGAATGTTCAAGCACCCTGTAAGCCTTGAACTTACGTCATCAGAACTTACTGTGTGAACCCAATGCAGAAGAATCGGTCATGTGACACTGAAAGGTGTAGTGAAGATGAAGTGTGAACTGTGACAGAGAACATGACTACAAAAGAAAAAAGGAAAGTCCTTTTGAAATTGCATAAACAGTTTGGACATGCCTCCGTAGACAGACTGAAAAAAGCTGCTGTCCTGTTCAGGTAATCATGATGAGGAATGGACTGTGATCGTAAAGGACATAGTAGACACATATGAAAACATGTGTTAAATACAGCAGACCCAAACCTTAAACCTGCTGTCGGACACCCTACAGCCTCAAGTTACAATGAATGCAGGAGTGTGGTATCGCCATGTCATTGACCACTTTACATGTTTTAGTGCGGGAAGCATTGTGACTACAAAAAAGGCAAAGGAAATTATGAAGACCTTCATTCATTGCTGGATTAGTGTACATGGTCCACCCAAAAGACTGTTCAGTGACAATGGTGCAGAGTTTAATAATGATGAAATCAGGGACACGGCAGAAAAGTTCAACATTGAGGTAAATACCCCCTGTTGCCGGGTCACCGCTTGTCCTTCCTTGGACTACTTTTAGTAGGTAC
Organism: Stegophilus panzeri; assembly: GCA_024331685.1. NCBI lineage: Eukaryota > Metazoa > Chordata > Actinopteri > Siluriformes > Trichomycteridae > Stegophilus > Stegophilus panzeri. Next base: position 6,334,375 of record JANDJT010000021.1, on the reverse strand, counting down.
TGCATACCGGGAACACCCCACGAGACCTGCTGTTTTGGAGATGCTTTGACCCAGTCGTCTAACCATCACAATTTGGCCCTTGTCAAAGTCGCTCAGATCCTTACGCTTCCCCATTTTATCTGCTTCCAACACATCAACTTTGAGAACTGACTGTTCACTTACTGCTTAATATATCCCACCCCCTGACAGGTGCCACTGTAACGAGATAATCAATGTTATTTAGTTCACCTGTCAGTGTTTTTAATGTTATGGCTGATTGGTGTATTCTCATGGGCGAACATAGTTTATTAGCAAGACTTTATGCTCTGTTGAATGGCTGCCATGGCCAATAGCTTGATAGCACAAGATAGCTTGAATTTACTTATGTTTAAAGGTGCGATAAAAGTGCTTCTGCTTGTTTTTATATAGACGCGGAAAGATTAGATGTCCGAATGTAATTAAAAATACTGGCCTGCTTAATTGTTGACAATATAAAACCATGTTAGCTAATATTATCATCAGTTATTGATTTATTTACCCTAAGATGTTAGACGAAATATAGACCAGCTAATGCAATGAGTGTACAGTAAAATGTAAAGACATCAGATTTTATATTTTATAATTTCAAAAACAGTTTGGAAGACGAGACTAGCATGTAAAAAATGAATGAAACAAACAAACAAACAAACAAACAAAAGTTATTGCTATTAATAACTTTTGGTAGAATGCTTTCTTTGCTGCCAGTGTATTATCATCTTGCACAGCTGCACACACACACACACACACACACACACACACACCTGTCTGAGTCGCTCGAGCTCCACTTTGCACTCGCTGAGCTTCAGCTGTGTCTCCTGGAGCTTCTCTCTCAGTGCACCATTCTCCTTCAACATCTCCACATACAGCTGCACAGACAGAGATTGGGAAAAAAAAAGCAAGACATAACATATTTAATTTATTTCAACATCTTAGAAAATGTTTAAAATAGACTTTTAAAAAACGGCTAATTAAATTGTACCTTTCTAAAATCCAGTGATAGTGACAATTTTACTGACTGGGTGTCACTACAGCAAAGAAACACAGCAGTTAGTAAAAAGCACATTAAAAGCTGTAACACAGAACTATGAGACTGTGGAACAGGAAGACACAGAAACCTTGAGGTGCTGTCTGCTTGTGTCGGCTCGTTTGCATCCAAGTCCTCCGTCTGAAAAAACAAGCAGCAGTCATTTACACAGCATACTACTCAAAAGGTGTTTTTTTTGTTTTTTTTAAATGTCATATATCAGACTTGTGATTACACTTGAGTCAGAGATGCAATAATTACTTTCACATGCCATCCAGAGTAACTTATAAGCAAGAATCTATTCCAAGTGGGTGTACTATTGAGTTCATAATCTTCACTTAATTACCTCTATTGTGTATACAATATAACTTAGTAACTGCTAAAAACAGATTTTGATAATAATTTAATTAATGTAAAAGTAAACTAATAACTGGAAAACTTAAAAAAAAGTATACAATCAATAGTCAAACTTGTATTAATAGCGTGTATGAACTATTACAGATTTCAATTATATTAAAGGTGCATTTGATTAAAAGGATAATAATAATAATAATAATAATAATAATAATAATAATAATAAATGAGATAGTAAATGAAGATGATCATATACAATGTTTTATTTTCTTAACAGAGAATATATTGTATGGCAGATGCTCCATGTAATTTTAGTGTAAAAAATGGATTAAAGACATGCTATGTAACAAATTGACTGTATACCATGGTCTGTCTGAAAACTCGATTCTGATTGGCTGGAAGGTGTGTGTTTAAATCACAACATACGGTTACAGTTGCATACAGTAGTTAAACGCACAGCTTCATTACTAGTAGAGATGCGGCACGAACACGGGTAATTCACACACGCACAATCTCTCCCTCTCTCTTGCTAATCTTTATCTCTGTGTATGATTTTGAGCGGGCAGAATGCTAGATCTAATGGCCCATACATAAATTAACTATTGAAAATTAACCGTTATTTTTTATCCTTACAGTAAAAATTTGCACTTCAAACATCAACGACAGCTTTCACTGGTCAATGCTGGCAAGTAACCATGGTATAAGCGGGATAATTCACGGCTAGGTGTGCGTTACACGATTTTAATGCACCCCATAGAGGCAACCAGTGTTGATTATTTACCTACATCAGCATGCCCTGATGTATTTTATTCCATACTAAATGCCTATATACATGTACATGCCCTGAATAACCTAATTATTGAACTAAATCCGGATGTTATTACTGCCTTATACTGTATACAGGATATAAAATATCATAGTAGGCTGTGTAATCTGGGGAGTGCCATTTTGTTAATAACCAGTTTATTCATATGCATGATAGAATTTCAGTGGCTGTCTGGATTTTAACTCACAATGGTCACTAGAACAAAACCTTAACAGATGAGACACCACTACCCTTGACACTATTCTAGATGTGGTGACCAGTCCTGACTTTTCTAGAAGTACTAGGTATAGGATGAAAACTGTTATTTTTGAGCCACTTCTTTTGACATGAAATAGAGCTGTGGGAGATGTTTTTCTAGCTGCACTGTATCTGTGAGTTTAACTACTCATGTAGGTCATTCAGTGTGAATGGGGTCACACGAGTCTTTTCCAGACAACAAACCTCATTTCTTTAAAGCATGTGCTGTAAAATCTCTGCAGAATGCAGAGCACATCTGTGATATGTATGTGTATATGTGTGTGTGTGTGTGTGTGTGTGTGTGTGTGTGTATGTATTTGTGTGCTCTTTACTCACCTCTCCTATATTTGTGGCGATGCCAGTGGATCGTCTTTCTCTCCTTGCTCTTCGGCGATCTCTCACACCCAGTTTGGAGTCTCCCTCTGGGCTGGAGGGCTTCACTGGCTCTGTATCTGCAGACAAGCACTCAAGAATTAATGATATGCTTAATAATTAGCACTGCGTTTCATTTAATATAGTAGGCTTAATACAATCAGGCTTTAACATTATCCCCCCACATTCAAAGTTTGCTGCTTTAGGTTGAAACTGGAATCACTTTCTTTCTGTTGTCTGAAACTACGCCCTAGTTACTATATAGTGCGCTCAGTGTCTACCATTTTGTACCAGTGTCCAAAAACATCATGGAAAATTTCTAGTGCAGGCTTTCTAGTGCAATCCCAACATGTACCCTAGCAGCCACAAAATACCCATAATCCCGAACACTTCATTCAGAAGGCTCAACAATTGAAGCTGCATTCAGAAATTAGGTGCACAGGAGTTTATAGGGCACTCATGAATTAAGAAAAAGTAAATGAGGGCACAAGACCACAGGCCAATTTCTCAAAGAGAATGCTGAATTTATGCCAGATGCATTTGACTAGTGGGGATGAGATAATATTAACTGAAGTTTAGCATTGCCTGAAGATAAGAAGAAAAAAAAAAAAACCCTCTAGCAAACTGCCAGTTTCTGGTTCCAAGGCCAAGCACCAAAGAGCAGCTTTTGAAGCCACAGTGTGCTGTAGGTCTCTCCACAGGTGTGAGAATGTACAGCTGAAATTTAATGACTTCTGCTTCTGTACTATGCAAAAAAGCACAAGCATACTGACACATTCTTTTGCTGAAACACAACTAAGTACATCCCAACTCCTGCAAACACATGCAACTTCGCTATGCAAACTGCACAACCTTTTGACGTTGTACAATAACACACTGTTATAAGTGGACGTGATTATTTTTTGGCTGCGGAGCTTACCAATCTATTAATTCAGAAAAACACACGTCAGAGGCCATTTAAAAACAAAAGTTTTTAAGTGTAGATATTTGTGCTATGCTGTGAGTCTCCAGGTCTGTAGCGCTTGTTAATATAGTCTCTTACCTCTCTCTGCTGGCGTTACCGTGACAACAGGGCTGACAGTCTGAAGACTGGGCTGAGGTTCAGACACCCTATTAACAGTTCGCTCCGCCTCTTTAAGGTCAGTCAGGGTCACTCCCTGCCAATAAAAATGCACAATGGAACACAATATTTACACAAATGGCAATATATACTGTAGAGCAGTGTTGGGTAAGTTACCCAAAAAAGTAATTCACTACAGATTACTAATTACTACTTTAAAAATGTAATTTGATTACATTAATGATTACTACATGTAAAAAGTAATCAGATTATTAATTACTTTACTTTCAAGTTACTTTCAAAACCTATCAACTCTACAACAATACACATACACTAGAAAGTGAAACCCGTAGTTCTTTCAGTAATTTTATCACACATAAATGTATGATATGATCAGAAAAAGTTGGATTTATCGTAAAACTTGCCTCGGGTGTTGTCACTGTTTGTAGAACTACCAGATCAATAAAATATAAAACTTTTCTAACTAGGCTCATTTGGTATCGCTAGCCAAGGGGAGACACAGCTAAGCTATCATTGTATGGGTTTAGCTGCTACAGTGCCATGCAAAGTACATTATCTTTACTTATGCTCTGCTCATATCATGTTCACGTTAACGGGAACTCACATACGCATTTACACACCTTGTTTTCCTGCTCAGAATCAGATGATGTTACTGGTTCAGTTTCAACACCTTTACTGGTTTTAAAAAATGTATATCCATTTTTCCTCACACTGACTGTGAGAGTTAGCGTTTGGCAGAATTGACACTATCAGCCAATAAGACACGAATGTTCCACTTATTATCCTGTAAACCCTGTCTGATTGGTCTCACCTCCGCTCACTGAAGATAGAAAATCACAACACCGCCTACTTCTTTTACTGACGTTAAGTTAAGTAGTGACAAATCGCTCCAAGTGGAGAATTATTCGGTGCTAAAGAAAAAATCTTCTGGGCTACAGCCCCCAATGCCCAGGCCAGGTTACGCCCCTGGCAGCCACGCAAAACGTGATTTTATTTTAAAAATGCATTTTACTTAATATTGTTTTCTTAATAAATTTGTAATGCAAGTAATTTTTCAATGCTGAAAAAAATTCAAGATGGCAAAGTTTGAGGAAAAAAGGTTGCATACAAATGCAAACTAAATAGGATCAGTAGTTCATTTTCTAATTAAAAAAAAATCTAATTCAATATATGTTGTACATTTGCAGCACCCCCCCGCCCCATATTTTTATTTTATGTAATATTCCTCATTTGGTTAAATACGTTAAACTATTTTTCGAGAATTTTCTGAAATGTCTATAGAGGTAATAAATGGAAAAGAGACTTCTGGAACCAAGGCCATTGAAAAAAAAGTGTGTGATTTTATGATTTAATAAAGTGGTCTAAAGTGCTGTGCTCTAATAGCAAGACACGGACACTTTCTTTCAAAACATACACATACTGTATACCTTACCACATTAAGTTTTCAAATGTCACGGTTACACTCTCATGAGCTAAAGAAAGGAAAAACAGCAGCACGCTGTTGGAAATGAAAAACACTGATAATAGCTGTCCTTTACCTACTTTACTAGAATAATACCTGAGTGGAGCGTCGTGATTGGCGCATGAGTCGAGAACGCGCTTTTCTCTGAGACTCTGACTCCTCATCTCGAACTGGAGCCTGGTACCTGGAGGTGGTGAATGAGGGTAGATAGACATAGATGCATCAATACAGATACTGGTATCAGGTCTATCAGGGTCTACATCATACTAATGTATGATGAACAGACAGAACTAATGAATAGACAATGTAAAATGACAGCGATCTGAACGTATTTTATGATTAATGATGATAACTAAATCAGTTATAAATTATTATAAAGAGATCATGATGTGGTAGTTCAAAGCGTGGTCAGTGTACATAAAAGGCCATTACTGCCAGGCAGCTGGTGTGTAGGCGGTGCTCTTACTTCTTGCCGTCAGTAGAGGGACTGCTGGGGCTCTCAGTGGCAGAGTCGCATCTTTGCAGAGTGGGAGGAACACGAGCAGTACGACTCTCTCGCTCCTGCTCTCTCTCCTCTGCTTCCTTCTCTTCAGGCGTCTGGGGGAAAGATCATACACATATATCAGACGCCTGTGGTGAAAGTAATTACATATATACACCACAATTAACCAGGAAATGTACTCCTGTAGTGTAGTGAATGTAACACCGGACCTTGTCAGCCGGGCTGACCGTGGAGGTAGTGATGCTTCCAGTATCTGGACTCGGCAGCGTGGAAGTCTCTACACCCCAGAGAGAGAGAGAGAAAAAATGCTCTACTTTAGAGAAATAAACGCCACAGCGAATGCACTACATTCTCACCCTGCCTTCATGACAAGTCGCTGATGTCACCCTCAGTTTGTTTCAAGTGCATTTTTCCATTGACTCTTGTCGAAGAATCGACAAGGGAGTTGCTTAAGTAAAATTTTATCAACCAATCGCATTCTCTGTCATCATGACATCACCACTAGTTTCAGGTTTAGACACCTCTAGTATGACAACACACAATACACTTAGCTGATCATTAGATTTGTTTAAGGTTCATGCTATCCTGTTATTAAATAGTGGTAACACTTTACATTAAGCTACATTAAGGTAACAGTAATGTGTGTAATTGTTGATATGGTGGAGTTTTTTTGTGAGGATATTTCATTTAGTATTTTTGGAAGGGTCAGAGGTGAAGCTGGAACGTTACGTTTTCTGACACAGGTAAGTTATTTTCTTATGACAGCTCCTCACACCTCGTTGCGTTTTATTCCTTACGAATTGAATTAACATACACTTCAGCAGTAACATTAACAAAGGAACTAATACTTCTATACATCAACACTTTAATAATTAATTTATTTTATATATATATATACATATATATATACACACATACACAGTATCTCACAAAAGTGAGTACACCCCTCACATTTTTGTAAATATTTGATTATATCTTTTCAT
>JANDJT010000021.1:6303841-6321735 GCA_024331685.1 Stegophilus panzeri | reverse complement strand
TATATATAAAAAACACATTACAATACTATTGTTTTATGCATTTGTGTCAAGGGTCTATGCAGTGCAGCACAGAGAGCAACTGATCCCTGCCTTAGCAAGAGCAGCAGGACGAATGTGGCCTGTTCCACAGGAAGTCTCTTGCATGAGACAGGAAATAAACATCAGCTATTCTTAGAGAGATCAGACAGCTGTCCGATCACGTGCCCACCAGATCATTTCAGAGACACCCCACCCAAGCTGCACAGTATTAACACATGCAATGTTTTTAAAAATATAAGCATGTCCCCGTTAGTGTTTAGACATAGTGGTTCACACATTCGCGTTGCTTACTTGATGGCCTCCAGGTAGCCCTTAGCAGCTGCAACATGGAGGGGTGTGGCTTTGGTCCTTGGGTGGTGCAGATCAGTAGGCACGCCCTCTGCTAGCCAACGACGGGCATCACGCATGATCAACTCTTCCTCCAACCGCTTCGCTTCCTCCACATCCACACCTGGACATTTTACACAGAGAACTGCATGATCGAGACAACATGTATGTAATGATAAGCGGATAAAAATAAAGTGGTCTTTGCTAAATAAAAAAATTATTACTGGCGAATTTCTGTGGTATAAAAAGAATAAAAACATTTCAGGATGTGCTGTTATTGGAAGATAATCAACTTCGCCATCAGATCCCGTCTGTGATTATTTTCCGATAACAGCATGCCCGGTCACGTTTTATTCCTTACTGATTTTTTCACCAAATTTTCTCCCCAATTTGGTCCAACCAACCAGTCAGTTCTCCCCTATCCTACGACAGCTAAGCAGAGAGAGTGAAGGTTAACACGTGCTTCCCCTGTGAAACGTAAAGCCAGCCATCTTTTCGGACTGCTGCTCATGCTGCATCACATGGCAGTATTACACACAGGGACGAAAGCGCTATCTACCCTTTTCTGCATACAAGAGCTCACAGATTTTTAATATGTTAATTTTTGCTAATTTTTTTATGAAGGTTGACTATAACTCTGGAGGACACATACACCTATACACACACGTTGTGGCTTTGCAACGTCACAATCACCTTACTGTAAATAATCTTTTCGAGACCCTTCAGTCTGCTTTTCGTAAACTTCACAGTACAGAGACAGCTTTGGTCAAGGTCACGTATGATCTGTTAATAGCTTCAGATTCTGGTTCTCCATCCATCGTTATCCTTCTTGATCTTAGCGCTGTATTTGATACTGTCAATCACAACCTCTTACTCAACTGACTTGAAAATGTCTTTGGTGTTTCTGAGACTGTTATATCCAGGTTTAGATCTTATCTCTCTGATCGCTGCCAGTTTGTTTTTATGAGTGGTTTCAGGTCTGAGATTGGCTCTGTTCCTATCAATTTTAGGCCCCTTATTTTTTTAGTATTTACATATCTCCTCTTGGATTGCTCTTAAGATCACTCAGGCTTAATTATCACTTCTGTGCAGTCAGATTTATGTTCCCTCGAAGCCTGGTCAAAATGCGGATGTTTCTTTGTTCTCACATTGTATTTCTGAGATAAAAACATGGCTGACCAAAAACTATTTGTGTTTTAATAGTGATAAGACTGAGGTTTTGCTTATTGGATCTGGAGGTCCAAAGTAAATTATAAAATTTAGGAGTTATATTTGATTCGAGTTTGTTTTTTGACCCACACGCGCAATATACTGTGAAGAATTCCTATCCCCCCCCATCTCAGAAATATCGCTAGACTTCGCCCTATGCTATCTTCTCCTGTGACTGAAAGGCTTATCAACACTTTTGTATTTTCTCCTATTGATTACTGCGGTGCACTTCTTGCTGGGTTTCCTAAAGTCACACTAAATAAATTCAATGCTGAAGTCCTTGCACTGGCTCCCAGTCAGGTTTCACAGTGATTTGGAAATCCTTTTGCTCACATACAAGGCACTGTATTTTCTGGCCCCTAAGTATCTGTCTGTGCTTTTAACTTTATATACACCCAAGCATTATTTACGCTGCTCTCATGCTGGTTTACTGGCTGTCCCACATACACAGTAGCGATCAGTAGGGGACAGGGCTTTCTCGTCCTATACTCCTAGACTCTGGAATGCACTCCCTGATCATATTAGAAATGCACAGAATTTGAGCATTTTTAAAGCTAACCTAAAAATTCTGGTTAGTTTTTTTGGTTACCTTTTTCTTAATGGTTTTAATCATTTTGTGTTCAAGTCTGTTTTGTGTTTTTATCTGTGTATTTTTTTTTCCTTGATATTTTATTATGTAAAATGCCTTGAGAAGCTCCTTTAAAGGCGCTATATAACAATAAAGTTATTATTATATTATATTAATGTATGTATATACACACGCACACACACGCACACACACGCACACACACGCACACACACGCACGCACGCACACGCACGCACACGCACGCACACGCACGCACACGCACGCACACGCACGCACATCCAAAGCATACAGCAAAGGAAACTCTCAATTGGTTTCAGAGAAAAAAATCAGGGTGTTAGAATGGCCCAGTCAATCACCTGACTTGAATCCAATTGAACAAGATTTAAAGACAATATGTTTAGGAGCACGGCCCAAAATCACACCTGAATACTGCGGCCAATTAATTTCTTCATACAGGAAGTGCCTTGAAGCTGTCCTTACAAAGGCTTCTCCACTATATTAAATACATTTCAGTTAGCGTGTTCAATACTTTTTCCCTGTGCCGTTCCACTTTATTACACATAACTTTATTTATGGACTTTAATGTTGTGAATTATTTATATTTCCAGATTTCTTGAGTTAATACTGATGTCTGGTGAAAATCTCATGTGAATAGCCTCATTGGAAATATATTTACTGAAAAAAATAAATAAATAAATAAAAAAAATAAAAAAATAAAATAAAAATGTTGACGTGTCCAATACTTATTTCCCCCACTGTATGTACAGATTCCCATTTACCCATAATGTACTGAATCAAAGCCAAGACACGATTGATAAATTAAGCAAGCTTATCATTATATTTTTTTCATTATACACTTTCCTAAGGAGAGATGATAACACCATCTGTACATGCAATAGCAAAATATATATTGTAAAAAGAAACAGATGATTAAAGATGCACATTAAATATTATCCACACTTCCGCAGGAAAGTGATTTTCAAGTGGCTATAAAAATGCATTTACTTCTGTTTTTAGCTTGTCCTTTTTGCCTATTTTTACAAATAAAGTGTACCAGAGCCAGAAACCACATAAGATGGGTGTGTGATGATTTAGACATGCAGTTTGCATGATGCTAACCTGGGAGATATAAGCCTGCCTGCAAGTGCAAAAGTAAAGCAGCATACTTCAGACACTAAACATGTTTAGGCAGATTGATATAAGGGGAAATTTGTGTACATGTTATTTTTGGCTGCGTGACTTTTATTTTTGGATTGAAAGCAAAGTTACAAACGGTTCCTATAAGACGCCAGTCGCAGTTCTGAAAACACAGTGACTAACAAACACATAAGTATTTGTGACGGCTGGACTTTGACGTCAGCGTCACATCACCTCATTATTCACTGCATGACTGGGTGAGTGGGAGATGAGCTATTCATGGTAATAAGAGCTTTCTGTCTTTCTCTCTTCTTGTCTGTCTCCTTCTAGGACTCACCCTGTTTCAGAGTATGCTCCTGCAGTAGTGCCTCCATTGCTTCGTCTTCCGCGATGTCTAAAGGTACATCGCCATCACAGTTCACCAAGCTCAGAGATGCGCCCTCCTGCAACAAGTATCTAACACACACACACATCAATAAAAAATATATTCATCTACTCCAGCACCACATCTGTGCTTAATTCATGTTTATTATAGCCTAATGTGCATTTGTGCACTATATTATAAAGCTGTATAATGGCTTAGATTTATCACAATTATTCATTTGATTTAAGAACAAAATACTTTCATTGCATCATATCATGGTATTATTTTCAATCAAAAGAAATCGACTTGCTCAACACAGGGCAGCGTAACACACTTGGAGGAAAGCGCTATTAACTCTCTTCCACATACATAAGCTCATAGACACCTATGATTGGCTAGTGTCGTGGTGATTGACAGAGGAGAGAGAGCATATGCCACCCCTCCCACCCAGACAGCATAGCCAGCTTTTCTCACGGTCACGGATAGCTGTGATTGCTGGGATTCGGATGATAGAGCTTCAGAAATCACACGTTTCTTTTACATTTGTTTATTATAAGCTTGCATTCCTTCAGGCAGTCCCTTCAGCAAATTAATGCAAAATCAAGCAAACTTAAAAAAAATAAATAAATAAAAATAAACCACAGATTTTCCACAGATTTGGGCCAAGACGTGCCATGTGACGTCATCACAACGCGCATTCACATGTGTGGAACATGAGTACAGCAAAAAGGTCTCATTTACCAACAAACATCACTGCAAAAGGCAGCGCAAAACAATTTCATGCAATTGCAATTCCTCCAATTCAAGTACTTTTTCCCGCAAAAAAGCATGAAAAACATGAAAAAAGGCGCAGCAAAGTCGAGGATTTTCGGCCACAACAATCACAAAAAAAAAAAAAAAAAAAAAAAACAACCCTCCACGAAATCCTGTATGGACTGTTCAGGTTTGTACATCATTGAACCAGCGGTAGGATTCGAGTTAGGGACTTGGACTCAAGTTTTGCTTGTTATCGACAAATCAGAAAGCACAAAGTCCTCTGTCCCTTACCTTGATGGAAAACTTACTGACAAAACGTCTCCTCACAGGAAAGCTCACTGTATCATTGATTATACAATGCATGTTTTCTTAGATGTTAATATATAGAAACGATACCATGTTCATGTAAACCTGCGGTTTGAATTACAGCTGGTAATGTCATGGATGTGCTGTGGAAAAATTAAATCAACCTTCTGGCCAATCGAGAATTCAACAGTGCTGTACTATAAACACAATTAGCTTCCTGAAAACACAGCACTGTTTACAATTTCACTACAGGGAAGCTTATGATTTAATAGAAATTGACATCTAACTTTATCCAAAACACTCAGCAATATTGCAAATCAATTAGGTTTACTGAGGGAGCCAAAAATAATAATCATTATTAAAGGTCAGACGTAGGCTGTTACGCAACATTATATAAGAGCACATACTCAGCGATTTCTATGTTCCCACAGGAAGCTGCTACGTGAAGCGGGGTCCAGCCCTCGTTGTCCACCTGGTTTACGTTAGCACCTTGAGACAGGAGGAAGGCCACCACCTCGATACTACCATCGATGCAGGCCTGAGAGACATCACACAAACTCTGTATGAGTAGCTGCATTAAAATGAACACATCTGATTAAAGAGACAACAACATTTTCACAACCTTCCACATGCCCCAAATGCAGTCGCTCAACCAAGTCATGTTTGTAGATAAGAAAATGTAGCGAACACATAATGAAAGTCAATTGTGGCTAAAAGCATTTCCATAAACCACTTCAGTAATGTTACACAGACCTACTAATCTGGTTTATGATAAAGAGAAACTGAACACACGTGCGTCACGGTTCTCTCGTGAACGTGTGTCGGAGATCTGTGCAGAAGTGAAGATATTTTGTGAATAAAGACTTATTTGTAGTTTTTTTTGCACACACAAAGCATTCATATCGCTTCATAAAATTGATATTAAACCACTGGAGTCACATGGATTTTACGATGCCTTTATGAACTTTTTGGTGCTTGAAAGTTTTGGTTACTTGGACTGTAAATGGAGGAACAGAAATCTCCCAGGTTTCATTAAAAACGTCTTCATTTGTGTTCCGAAGAAGAACGAAAGTCTTACGGGTTTGGAACGACATGAGGGTGAGCAATTGATGACAGAATTTTCATTTTTGGGTGAACTATCCATTTAATGTTAACAAAACGCTAGCACATAGTTTATTAGCTGGCTTTGTTGATAACTAGTATCTGGTTCTCTCCTCAGCGACAGTATCTAATGTTTAGCTGGATGCTGATTTTAGTTAGCTAGCTTGGGAAAAAAAAAAAAGATGATATGTAGGTAAACTTTCAAAAACATTTAAATAAAATGGGTTCTTTTGACCTCGTTTAAGTTAAATGAAGCCAGGCAGCAAGTTAAAAATGCTATCTTTTAAAAATGATCTGCTTAGTACAAAAATGAATGTACTGATATTATGATATTCCGACCTGAACACGTTCAAACTTCAAACACTGCCATTTCATTCACTAGATAAACATGGAGTTTGTGATTTTTTTTTTTAATCTAAGCTTTGCTAGCATTAGCATACACATATGTTCATGCTAAACATTACCAAATCTCAATCATCTCTAATGGAGCTAAAGCAAGGCTTGAGTTGTAACTGATATACAAACTAAACTTCCTATTGTACGAATTTGGACTACATTTGTATACATCACATCCAGATTTAGTTGGAGAAAACAAGGGCTGTCACAAAGTTCCCAAAATTCTGACTTGGAATTTTCCACTCTGAGGTTGGTGTGAACATTTTCCCCAGGTGGTACAGTAATTATGCTTTTCCGTATATGATGTGAATACAACATTAGTGTTCACTAGTTCTCGCATACAAGCAATCACAATCCTTTTTGGGTCAAATGTGAAAACCATAAAATGAGAAAACGTTATAGAACAGAGATAAAGACATTCGTTGCAGATTGGTAGTGGTAATGGCTAATGCTTAAGTGCTTGGACCCCAGAAACAAAATGTCACACTGATGATTCTAGCACCTGGTGCAGTGCTGTGATTCCGTCGGCGTTGGAACAGTTGACCACGTCCTGTCGAGAAGTTTTGTCCCCATCGCTTATGACTTGCACCTCCTTCAGCATCTCCTTCGCCTCCTCCATGTCACCACTGGCGCAGATGGCCAGGAACTCTGCCGTCCTCTCGAATCGAACACGCCTCCTGACACACACATAATGACAGCTTGATTAGTTTCTCAAGATCCTCTTTAATTTTGGTGTATTATAGCGCAGTGACCGGCAACAATCAGTGTTATATCGTTTTAAGCCCAAATCAACCAGGACAGTGAGTGATATAGCAGAAACAGAAATTTATATTCTACAGGAGTACAGGAGTTTATATCTATAATAGTTCTCTCTCATTTCTAAGAGATACAAGATATTTATAATGATATGTATTTAATAAGGAGAAAAAATGTAAGTATTATACAATTACTTTTTTAACGTTTTACAATTTTAAGGATTCAGCACAAAATATAGAGAGACGATTGATTCTAATCTGAGTTTTTGTTATAAATATCTGAAAAATAAAAGAAGTATATGAAAAACAAGAGCGCCTGATGATGCTTTTTGTCAATATCAACAACAATAAACAATTTAACATCATAAAGGTAGAAAAATTAAAAATGATTCAGTTGAAACATTATTTTAACATCAAAAAAAAAAAAAAAAAAATCTATAAAACAATATCATGATTATGAAAAACGTATATCCAACATCATTTATTACAATATCGATTTTCATATCATTATATTGCCCATGACCAATATTAACAATGACACTAGTGCTGGGTGATATATCGATATCATGATAAATGATTATGCGATACACTTTTCTGAGATATCGTTGGTATGGTGATGTATTTAAAAAAAAAAATGTTTTTATGAATGGATGCCGTTGATTCGTCGTAATTTTGTGAATGTTTAAGCATTTCGCCTAGGAGCGCTGCAATTTAGCATCAAAGTACGCTTGTATGAGTTATCATTCAAAAATACGCAGAAAACGCATTGTTCTTCTTGCCAAACAAAAGGGGAAATGTAGACAAGTGTTTTGAACTATCCTATATTAATGAACACTTATTGAAGCCCCGCCCACTACCCCTCATCTCACATGCTCTGGACTCATGGCAGCTCCCTTGCTTCTGTCAAGGTAAATTGAGAATATTTTAAGTTCATTAATGTGAAACAAAGTCTGTCAGTGGATGTTCGAGCTAACATTTGACAAGTATAGTTATAGTCGGTTAACTACATTGTCCATACAGGAGTTTGCAATTTGCAGAATTATTTGTGCTTTTTTTTGCAGTAAACAACTTGAATTGGCGAAACTGTCTTTTGCAGTGATGTTTGTTGGTAAATGAGACCTTTTAGCTGTACTCATGTCGGATGCACGTAAATTGAAGACGGCTTTGGCCGAATGTGCGTTGTGATGACGTCACATGACGCGTCTTGGACCAAAACCGCAGAAAATCTGCTGTAATTTTGAAAAATTACAAGCTCCTCAGAATATTACAGAGTTTCCTTGATTTTGCGTTCACTTCTGCGATCGCAACATTACTAAACCCTGGAAGGACTGTATAATTATTACGAATGCCACTGTAAAACTTCAACCCGAAACACAAAGGTGGCATCACTAATAAAAAAAGGCGAGAGCGGAGAGGAGGAGGAGGATGAAGATTATGACCCAAAGAGATTATATAGGCCACAATGAAGTTTCAAATTTAGCCCAGCACTGCAACAGAAAATCTGTGAAATGTCAACCATGTGGAGAGACAACCTGTAACAATTTGTAAAAGAACTGTATCAAAATGTACTGAATTAATCTATCCTTGAGGTGTTTTAGTTTGGGGGGGAACAGTAACTGATCAACTGATGTTAAGCAATTCTCACATTTCTACCAAACCTGCTAATACCAGCAATCATCACATACATGTTATACTATAAACCGTCCCCTTTTTGCGCATCACATGTTCTCACTGGGGGCTAAACCGCTGCAAGGGTTAAAAACTAGAATCATCCTTCATGCTGACTTACCGTACTATTTTACAAACAGACTTAATTTATTATATTTTTTTCTTTAAATAATATTACTGAAAATTATAATGCCTGGCATGTAGAAGATTTTGGATGAGCTACACTTCCATTACTATATTCGCCTTTTAGCTCCAGTGCAAAATTAAAAAAAGCAAATGTCACACACTAAACATGGCTTGGCTGAGTCACTATGTTTTGTGTAAGTGGAAAATTGTATAAGTTTCATTGGAACAGAGTGACACAGAGATATGGAGGTGAAAAGAGAAAGAGCAAGAGGAAAAACACACAGTGCCAAAGGAATGTTCATTTGATAAGGTAAAAAAAGAAAAAAGAAAAAAGAGGCCTGTGTGACAGGAATCTGATTTTATCAAGACAAAGACATGGGAATTGATTAAATTGTGACACATTCAGTTGTGAATCGGGGTGCCATGTCACAAACATTTGGACCAGTTCATAATCTGGGAATCTTTAGGAACTGAGATAGGTGTGACAAATATTGCCTTACTGTCCAATACTAATTTCCCTAACCAAATTATACATTTTTATCTTTAAAGCCATGATCAGGGTAGTTAAAAGAAATGCAAGTAAAGAAATGCATAACTCTTACAGTACACATCCTTTAACATTCTTTATACTGAGTCATGACTAATGCATGGTTTTTCACTTTACTGTCCCTGAAACCCTGAAACCTTGTCCGTCTTTTTTCTTTGGGTTGTTCTTTATCTTTTCCACTGCCTAATCTTGCATTAAGAGCTTGTTAAGGCTTGCTCTGTACATTTCTGAGTAGTAGACACCCCCCCCCACCCCAGCCCCTTCATTCAGCATTTCAATTTGTTGTGGTAGTTATTCCAAGTGAATAGGCAGATTAGCTGTCATAGTAACAGTGCCAGTCCAATCAAATTTACACCAAAATTACCCCAAATGTCACTGATCAACAAAAACATTGGTTATTCTTTTCACAAATACATTCCCTATACGACCAAACATTTGTGGACACCTGCCCATCACCTTCCTCAAACTGTTGCCACAAAGTTGGAAACACAGAATTATCTAGAATGTGTTTGTATGCTGCAGTATTACAATTTCCCTTCAGTGGAACTAAAAGACCCAAACCTGTTTCAGCCTGACAGTGCCCCTGTGGACAACGTAATCTCCATGAAGACATGGTCTGCCAAGGTTGGAGTGGATGAACTCGAGTGCCCTGCACAGGGCCCTGACCTCAGCCACACTGAACACCTTTACCGAAACTGAAACGCTGACTGTACCCCAGGCCTCCTCACACATCAGTGCCTGACCTCACTAATGCTCTTGTGACTAAATGAGCAGAAACCCCCATGGCCACGCTCCAAAATCCCAAAGACTTCCCAGAAGAGTGGAGGTTATTATAACAGCAAAGGGAGGGGGCTAAATCTGGAATGGGATGTTCAACAATCACATATGGGTATGATATTAGGGACTGGCCATAATAACTACACACCTGAAAGCCCCCATATCCATTACTGCGGCAATAATTATGAAGCTTGATCCACGCAGAGGTGTAAAGAAACCTTCCTGGAAGATTACACAAGTGTATTCTTCCCCCATGCACACTGAAGAGGATAGATAGAGAGGCAACAATGTCTCCAAGGATGACAGGTGGTGAGAGATTTTGGAGTCACAGGGTCTCCAAATCTACAGCTTGTCGCCAACAAACTATTTGGAATGTGTTCCAGAAGAAAAACTTTGCTTTCATCTAACCACAAAAGTAAGCGCATGAAGTTTGACTGGAACCAGGATCTATGGTCAGCTGAGACAAAAGTATGGTGACGCATCTGCGATACTGTGGGGGTGTTTTTCCTCCAAACGCATAATATCATGGACTCCATAAAGTACTAGGAGATTTTCAAAATGAAAATCTGGCTGCCTCTGCCAAGAAGTTACAACTGACTCATGGTTGGATTGCCCAGAACATAAAATGGTGCACTGACCACAAAATCAAGGTTTCTGACATGGCCACCCCAGACAACTGATCTAAACCCAATTAGGGTGAGCTGAAGAGGAGAGTTTACATGAGAAAACCTAGAACTCTGGAGA
Source organism: Stegophilus panzeri (assembly GCA_024331685.1). Lineage (NCBI taxonomy): Eukaryota > Metazoa > Chordata > Actinopteri > Siluriformes > Trichomycteridae > Stegophilus > Stegophilus panzeri. Next base: position 6,310,896 of record JANDJT010000021.1, on the reverse strand, counting down.
GATTATATGATTGAAAAGTGAGCTCAGATTCTGTATTTACACCCTGAGTAGGTCGCCAGTCTATCGCAGTGCACCACGGACAAAAACACATTCACACCAAGGGGCAATTTAGTGTAGGCAATCTACCAACTGGCATGTTTTTGGGAGGTGGAAAGAAACCAGAGAACCTATGTGGACATGGGGAGTACATGTGAAAAGCCATAAAGACAGTATTCCAAGCTCAGGATCGAACCAGTGATCCTGGAGCTGTGAGGATTCAATGCTATTTGCTAGACCACAAATTGTTAATAGATTTTTAATATTCATTATATAAATTTTCATACAACCCCAATTTTGAAAAAGTTGGGACAGTATGGAAAATGCAAAAAAACAAAAACAAATAAAAAGAGTCATTTGAAAATTCTATTCACCCTGTACTATATTGAAAACACATTATTTGATGTTTTAATTTGTGAATTTAATTTATTTTTTTTAAATATACACTCGTTTCAAATCTGATGACTGCAACACACTTCAAAAAAGTTGGGACAGTTGACTGTTTACCACTGTGTAACATCACCTTTTCTTTTAATAACACTTATTAAGCGTTTATGCACTGAAGACACCAGTTGGTTAAGTTTAGCAAGCGGAATTTCCCCCGTTCATCCATTATGCATTTCTTCAGCTGCACAACTGTACGGGGCCTTCGTTGCCTTATTTTGTGCTTCATAATGCACCACACATTCTCAATTGGAGACAGGTCAGGACTGCAGGCAGGCCATGCTAGCACCCGCACTCTGTGCTTACGCAACCATGTGCTTGAATGTGGTTTGGCGTTGTCCTGCTCTGGATGGCAGCATATGTTGCTCCAAAATGTGTACCAATGTGTATTAATGGTGCCCTCACAGATGTGCAAGTTACCCATGTCATGGGCACACCCCATACCATGACAGATGATGGCTTTTGGACCTAACGCTGATAACAGCTTGGACGGTCCTTTTCCTCTTTGGCCCGGAGAACACGACGGCTGTTTTGTCCAAAAACTATTTGAAATGTTGACTCACCGGACCACAAAACATGATTCCACAGTGCTACTGTCCATCTCAGATGAGACAGAGCCCACTGAAGTCAGCGGCGCTTCTGCACAGTGTTGATGTATGTTGATGTATGGCTTCTGCTTTGCATCGTAAAGCCTTAACTTGCATCTGTGGATGCAGCGGCGAATGGTGTTTTGTGACAAAGGTTTACAAAGTATTCCCAAGCCCATGTCAGGATATTCATTACAGACTCGTGACGGTTTTTAAGACAGTGACGTCTGAGGGATCAGAGATCACACGCATTCAGAAGTGGTTTTCGGCCTTGCCCTTTACGCACTGAGATTTGACCGGATTCCTTGAATCTTTTAATTATTGTGCACTGTAGAAGGTGAAATGCCCCAAATCCTACCGATTTGTGTTTGGGGAATGTTGTTCTCAAAGTGTTGGATTATTCGCTGACGCATCTGTTGGCAGATTGCCGAGCCTCGACCCCTCCTTGCTCTTGAAAGACTAGGCCTTTTTTGGAGGCTCCTTATAAACTATGATTAGATGATTGCCTCACCTGTTTCACATCACCTTCTTATTTCAACTTGTCACTTCGCTATTAGCCCTAAATGGCCCTTGTCCCAACTTTTTTGGAACGTGTTGCATGTATCAATTTCAAAATAAATGTTAACCTTAAAAAAACTGCAGTTGATTAAGTAAAACATAAAAAACCTTGTCTTTAAGTCAAAGTACATTTACAAATCACTCCTCTTTGTTTTTATTAGCATTTTCCATACAGTCCCAACTTTTTCAGAATTGGGATTGTACAATAGCAGTGTTGAATTCTCAATTCGGATTGGTCAGAAACTGTTGCTTGAATTTCTAGAATAGTTGCTTTGACAACAGTGCCAGCTGCAAATCACAGATTTATATCCATGGGCTCACATATTAAAGTTATTGTTTCCGTTATTGTAACATACTCTTTCACAGGGACTTGTCTGGCGAACACATCACACGTTCTAAGTGTTTTAGTCTTTACATATGACAGTGTGTGCTTTGTAATGTTCTGCTTGAATACTCTTTGCTATAGTTCATTACGTTATACTATAGTCAGGGTTTTAAAATGTTGTCCCATGTGCCTCTTGTTAATGGCTTTTGATTCCACATGGTGATGTGTTTCGTTTTGAAACAGGAAGTGGGGACGTGTTGAAGTGCTTGACAGATCTACAGAACAGCCAGTCGCCACTGAGGTACGTCTTGACAGAAGCTTAGAGAGCTAGCTAAATACGAAGAACAGTACAGAGTTTAGCGAGAGTGTTCTCACAACTGTCAGTGTTAACGAGGTAGACGATCTGGTAGATGAGACGTTTTTGGAGTAACGTCGTACATCTCTGACTTGAGGTCTACCATCAGCGGTGTCGATGGTGACGAAGAGCGGCAGGGTCACCTCCGGAAGACATCTGATGTATCCGAGTGGTAGGCTTATAGCTAAATGGCTATGGTTAGTTAAATAATATACTACTCTAAAAAGATATTACTTACTCCTACTGATGTACAGTGCATAAAGACAGAATCACGTTTCTGATCAGCTTGAGGAAGCGACACTCTGTCATTGAACAGCCATAAGCATGTACAACACTCCTCTAAAACATTATATCATAGAACCACCATCTTGCACAAATTCCTCCATCTTCAAAACGAATAAAATCCAACCATTTTTTTCCTCAACCAAAGGAGGGCTGGAAAAAGGAATACTGTGTGTGTGTGGGGGGAGGAAAAAAAACAAACAAAACACTGACAAATCATGTTTGCTGCTAATGAGCTGCTACTGTAGAGCAAGACACACACCTCAAGGTGGGACGTAACCGTTCTAGAGAGTATTTAATTGGACTAACACAAAACTAGGACAGTTTGAGTCATCAGAAGAAATGAGTCGTTTATCAGGAAGTGATCAAAGAGAGATCAGATTCATGATTCATAATTGCATTAATTAATTTGTAAGGGACAGGTACATAAGTAGATATGCGATTTCAGGGCCACTGTAACAGTTATTAGAGCACGGAGAAGGGTTCTCCAGGACCAGGGTTGGGAACCTGTCACCCAACACCCTCTATGGTGGACGTGACTGATTGACAGCTGTCCACCTTGGTCCTAACACATGCTGAATTGAGTACATCTGGAAATCTGAGTTTATGACAAGTCAGACTGAGTATTACAGACGACTAAGGTTTAAAACAGAAGCCAAAGAGCAAATGAAAGCTGTTCCTGTTCTACCTGCTGCATTGCACTGGAGCTATTTTATAACTTCCGACTCTGATGAGTAAGAAACGCAGCTATTGAGCAACACTGAAAAGGCGTGGTTGGTTTACAATAAAAGTGATTACAACCTTATTATTTATTTATGTATTCGAGTTTTTTTTTTTTTTTTAAAGTCACCTTCGTTTGACGTGTTGCCGACCAGGTCGGTATACGTCTGAATCCTGTGCTCTCTCTCCATCTTCCCGGCCATCCTCCTCTTCATCCCGCCAGCGTCTCCGTGGCGCGGCCGGCTGTTTGTCTGTAGACGAGCCGTTCCAGCGCTTTAACTGCTCCCGACGCTGAACTTTCGCCGCGTCGCCCATTCTCCCAAAAAAAATAATCACTTTAAAACAAAAAAAAAAACAGGAAAAATATTCACACGGACACACCCTCCATTGGAGATGTTTACATGTCGCGAGCTAGCTAGCTGGCTAACTGAGCTACTTCCTTATTCAAAATTGCTTAGAGGAAGTTACTCACGGCAAGCGCGCGAGCGTTCTTTACAAACCAACGCGTTTCAACGGAATTCTTAAATATCAGCCTAAACAACTTCTAATGCTGTACTAACATTGTCTGTACTCCTCGACTAATTAAGAAGGCGACTGGGGAGGGAAAAAAAGAGGTTTAAGGACAACGACTTGACATCGCGCCTGTCAAACACTGTCAAAAATAAATAAATAAATAAATAAAACAAATCAAAATATGGCGTTTCTCTTCCGCGCTGCTAGACGGCGCTCGAGCCAGGTACTTCCGGTGAAGTACTTCCGGTTGGTTTGACAACAGAAATTAAGCGGCGGAAGCTAGCAGGGTTACAGTGAAGGCGAGTTGCTGGATTTTTAGAATTTGCTGTCGTTAAAAAAAATAAACACGTCAAAATGTCGGACGACAGGATCGAGAGGTCAGATGGGAAGGTCGTTAAAATGGAAGTTGATTACAGCGCTACTGTGGACCAGCGACTGCCCGAGTGCGAGAAAATGGTCAAAGTAAGTGAGTTGAATGAACGGAGATGTGCGGCTGAGTCATGATGCAGCAACACCGCTTATTAGCGCACCTAGCTGGCTCACTTTTCCTCACTTTAAACATCTTCCTTATTCCGGTTTAATGTAAACAATATCACAAATACGTACTAGAGTTAAATTCTCCTATATTATGACGGTTTTATGGTTGTACAGTAGTTTAAACTAACGTTAATGTGCTCGAGCTAGCTAAGCCTGCTTGTTAGCAAGCCGAATAGACTCGTACCCGTAGTGTTTGCAGTGTATCAGAGGAAATAAAACCAGAATTTATTTATACTGTTTTTAAAAATGATAAATATATCTCATTAACCAACAACAAACGAAATCTGTCCGATGTTTGCTTGAGTTTTTAACACATATATATATTTTAACATTCTCACATACGGTCATCTTTAAATCAATGTCTAAATATTCACAAAGCTCCAGTGTATTAGGTAATGAACAAAACAATCTATGACGTGCTGTCATAGGAAAATAATGAACGACAGGATGGTGTGACGAAGTGTGCAAATCCGTTAATTAACACCAGCTCATACTTTTTAACTGTTACATTGAATGTTGTGGGACATGTTAGTTCCTGTTATTACTTACAGTGTAGTAGCTATAAACACTCCTTCCTAGTTGTTTATAAGGACAAAAACAAACAAACAATATGATATTTTTGTCATATCGCCCAGCCTTACTTGGAGTGTGTTATCTCACTTATACCACAGCGATTTGCCAATGATTAGGCTGTTAATTGATTTATTAATGCACATTTTAATGGTTTATCGATAGATTTAATGTTGTGGAAGTTAGTTCTTGTTCTCACCTGTATTATAGTTGTGATAAATTTGACTGCTTCTCTCTCAAAAAAGGAGACTGCTTCTGTTTTTGTGTGCAGGAAGGCCGACTTCAGGAAGCTGTCGAGAGCCTTCTGTCTCTGGAGAAGCAGACCAGGACGGTCAGTCTGAGTATTCTATCATTTCGTCTGATTTACATGGGGTCGTTGTTGCAAATCGGCAAACATGCACACAGAATAAGCCTTATATTAGCAGTTGGATTTCTTTCCAGGCTTCGGACATGGTGTCCACATCCAGGATCTTGGTGGCCATCGTTCAGATGTGCTATGAGGCAAAAGACTGGGATGCACTCAACGAGAACATCATGCTGTTATCGAAGAGGAGGAGTCAGCTGAAGCAGGTGAGATTATACAGTCCATCCAGGATTTCGCGGAGTTTTTGGTGTGATTGTTGTGTCCAGAAATGCTTGATTTTTCCTCAGCTTTTTTCAAAATTTGTGGAGTGTTTCGCATTATTTATTTATTTGTTTGTTTGTTTGTTTGTTTATTTTCACAGAAAACTATTTGAATTGGCGAAATTGCAATTCCAACTAAATTGTTTTGTGCGTTCTTTGGCTGTGATGTTTGTTGGTAAATGAGACGTTTTAGCTGTACTCATGTTCAACGCACGTGAATCGAAGAGGGCTTTGGCTGATTGAGCATTGTGATGCTGTCACATGACATTTCTTTGGCCAAATCTGCAATAATTTAGAAAAATTGCAAACTCTTCAGAATATTGTGGAGTTTGCTTGATTTTGCGTTAATTTCTGTGATCTGCGAAATCCCGGGTGGGACTGATTTTATATAATGCTCTGTGTACACATTCACAACCGCACACAAGCTCAGTTAGCTTCACTCAGGAGAATTAATTTAATGAACGAATAGAAAATAATTATTTATTTATTTTATCATTGGACTTTTGTTAATAAATTTTATGTACAAATGGTATTCCCTAATACAAGTAGAAAGTATCCTCGCTAAACAATATAAATAAAAATACAACAAGAAAGACGCTGTTATTGTTCTCTCGTAACAGTTTGTGTATCTGTTATGCAACACGGAAGTGATTGAGTGAGCGTGGTATCTTTACAGGCTGTGGCCAAGATGGTGCAGGAGTGTTACAAATACGTGGATGCTTTTAGTGACCTGACCATCAAACTGAGGCTCATCGACACTCTCAGAACCGTTACCGCCGGAAAGGTCAGTTCTCCAGCCATCTCCAATTTAAAAATGATCTTGATCTGTAATCGAGACACTCATGCTCCTGTGATCCAAATCACTGTTGATCTGAGTGACGCTGTTGGTCTCATTCACTGGCTAATGACTCTTCTGTGTGTTATCCCATGCAGATTTATGTTGAGATTGAGCGCGCAAGACTCACTAAGATGCTGGCCAACATTAAAGAGCAGAGCGGTGAAATTAAAGAGGCTGCGTCCATTCTGCAGGAGCTGCAGGTGAGTTTTCGTTCTTTCTGTCATGCTGCTCGTCTTGGCAATTCTTGTAATCAAAGCTTTATTAGTCAACAGTTAAACTCAACCAACCAGCTTACAATCCATATCACTCATAGAAAAGTTTTGTTTTAGGTCAACTGGACATTATTCATTTCAAACCTCCCATTAGAGCAGTTCCAATAGTATTATTATTGTGTATACATAAAATGATTGGCACTACCCCTGATATTTATTCAGCAGGAGGCTGCTTGAGACAGCAAGATTTTTAGAAATGTTTGTGTTAACAAGGTGAAGTGTATTTATGTTTGTGTGTTTGTATATGTATATACAGTGGCAAGAAAAAGTATGTGAACCTTTTGGAATTTCATGGTTTTCTGTATAAATTTGTCATCAAATGTGATCTGATCTTCATCTAAGTCAAGGGTATTGACAAATATAATGTGTCTAAAATAATAACACAAAATAAATT
>JANDJT010000021.1:6277963-6291505 GCA_024331685.1 Stegophilus panzeri | reverse complement strand
ATGTGTATGTGATTGTGCCCTGCAATGGATTGGCACCCTGTCCAGGGTGTACCCTGCCTTGTGCCCGATGCTCCCTGAGATAGGCTCCAGGTTTCCCCATTACCCTGAAAAGGATAAGGTGGTATAGAAGATGGATATATATATATATATATATATATATATATATATATATTTCTTTCTTTTCTGCTATTCAATGTGATCAAGCCAAACTTTAATAAATGTCCAATGTGTTTGTTTGGTTTAAAAGAAATCAAAGGGTACCATTCACATATAACATTCACACACTCATTTACACGTAGGGGCAATTATCGTAGCCAATCCATCTATTGGCCCCCACACACTGCCCATGTGAACATCATTCAATAGACTACAACACAAAGTGACTCTATATGAGCACATGTGTCATTCATAGCATCATACTCTCAATTCAGTTCAGTTCAATTCAATTTTACTTATACAGTGGTACTAACAATGGACATTGTCACAAAGCAGCAACTTGGTGATATGAAAACCAATGATATATTACAATGATATGTTACGCTGTTCGTTGCAAATAGGTGTCACAAAAGTGTCATTTTTCTACATAATCTCCATTTACTTCAATGTAAAGTTTTCCTTTGCTTTGAAAAAATTAAATTCAATTCTAAATTATGTTGCACTTTAAAGGTTTTCATTTGACTCACCCTCATATATAAATGTAACTATTATGTGCAATTCTCCATTCCCTACACTACTAATAACCTCTAGTTCTGAGTTTCTATCTGTCATGATAGTGCCAACAGGGCACTGAGCTACGCTACCCATCAGCCCCAGCATGTCACATGCCTCAATCACTCTCACCTGAGTCTCCTCTCACCATGATTAATACCATTACCATATATAGTTCTAGTTTCTCAGTGGTTAGTTGTCAAGCGTTTGGTGCTTGTGTTGTCATGTATGCCCCTAGTCTGTATGTTCTTACATTGTATCCACAGTTTATGTGTATTATCCTTGTTTTCATGTCTTTGTTCTTTTGTTAACATGTTCCTTAATAAATAAACTGCACTTGCATCTGCCTTCGCCTCCGTAACATGACACTATCAATGACTGACTTACAGGCAATGTTGGAGGTGTGAATGACATGCAGCTGATTTGCATAATATGAATGGTGCACCCAGAAAATCAATTTAAGCAGCTGAGTAACCCAGGTCTGAATACTCATAACTTTCCTAACCTGCATAAATATTGGAATAACATTTAGACTTAAGTCAGCATCTTTGAATACAGCCCTAAATGCAATTTACCAACACATACCATACACATACTAAAACCTTGCTCTAAGCAGTTATAGAATCTTTGTTTTACCTGGTCTCACAATATAGTGCAATTTTCCAAAACAACTGTTATATATTGATATGTTTTAGATGCTTATTGGAAATGGATTTCATGTCTTGTCAGTGGTAATCACACAGATGCAGTTCTTTTGCAGCTAACAGCAGGTTTGTGTTTTGAAAAGGAAATATGAGCTTCTTAGTTGCCAACACATTTGATTGCTATGACCTGTACATACAGTACATTCAGTTTCTGTATGTACAGAAACCTGTATTATTTAGGATCAAACATGGTTTCTATTTTTCCATTTTTTTTTTAATCTATGAATTTCCATTTCTGTTTGGGCATCATATGTTATATGGGAATTTGGATCCATAGTGAGATATACTGTCAGGGAAAAGAGCCTTTTTGTTCCCTTAAAATATGAACAATGTCAATGTACACTGTCGTAAATGCATCAGATACACTACATTCATATTTTTCATGTAAATAATGTTACAAAAGACCTTGTGATATGACCCAGTAAAAATCATTTTAACCGTGAAAGATAGAGTTTTCTCAGAGTGCATAGCTATCATTGTTCTGCAAATCCTAAACAGACAGCACAATTTAATATTCCTCCCATAACTAATGGCTGATGTTTTGAGCCACTTCATATATTGGATTACACAGTAATAGCTAAAAAAAAAAATCCAATCAGGGGAAGAATCAAACTTAAATAATCATATTGAAGCATGACAGCTGGTGAACTAAATGCAGGATGGGAAATGGTAACATTCATCAAAAGTCAAATGACTGATCAGGTAGGTCATTGTGGGACTAATGTAACTTTTGTGGTACAAGTAGGTGGATGTACATTTCATCAGTGCCTTGTCATAATATATTTGTAGGCTTGTGTATCACCATGTTGGCTGCTTTTATTTGGTTTGTAGGCTTTCTTGTTTGAAATCGCATTAGATCACATTGCCTTCAGCAGTTTTGATCCTCCTAGGAGCCATTTAACCAACTTCTTTTCAGATGTATTTTATTGGGTTGTCTTATTTAGTTTTTCTGGCAGCTATAGTTTTTCAGTACCATATTAAATGCAGTGGATAAGCTCAAATAATAAAATCAACAAAAATCTTGCTTTGTAGCCAACAAATAATAATAAAAAAAATTATACATTTCCAAACTTGGAGGCTTGGGTGTAACTAACAAGAAAGCAATATTAATATTTCGAAGGGTGACAAGTAGAAGTGTAGGACGATCCACAGTTCTTTGGCATTAAAAGGGGTAGATGCCATAAGAATTAATTTCTCAATCTTCCCTCATGCTCTGATCTTATAAACGAATTAAGTATTTATATAGAGTGGGGGATTGGTGACATGGTGGCTTAGTAGTTAGCACGTTTGCCTCACACCTTCACGGTTGGGGGTTTGATTCCGGCTTCTGCCCTCTGCTTTGCTTTAGGGGTTTCCTCTGGGTACTCCAGTTTCCTCCCCCTGTCCAAAGACATGCATTGCAGGCTGATTGGCATTTCAAAATTGTTCGTAGTGTGGGAACGGGTGTGTGAATGTGTGTGCGATTGTGCCCTGCGATTGGTTGGCACCCTATCTAGGGTGTCCCCCGAATTGTGCCCAGAGTCCCCCAGGATAGGCTCCAGGCTCCCCGTGACCCTGTACAGAAAATGGCTGGATGGAGTCGGGGTCGTCAACTGGCAGACCACGCTCTGGATGCAGGCCCAGCATTTAAGTATTTTAATGGCCCGAACATAGTACTTGACTAAATACTGTAGCAGAGAAACTTCCAGTACAGCTTCTGTAACAGATTATCATGTTGTGGTTTATCCAATCACATGCATTGATGTAAATTATTTAGCTGAAGGCAGCTCATTGGACCAGAAACTAGCTAGAAGGTTAGAGACATTTCATAGAGAATTCACAGGTCTGAATGCATGATATGCCTTGTTCAAATACAATAAAAACTTAAGGTATATAGACAAATAGACAAAGACATGTAAGTTTATTTTCCCTGCATGAAATTAAAAATGGATGTGTTTTAGCACCACTATGAATCAAAACATAGCCACTTCAAATGGTCTTATTTATAGCCATAAATTATCAATAATCAACGTTTAAGCATTAAAAGGTAACTCTTGTTTCCATTCAGTCATGCTAGTTGCTTACTTCACTGGATAATCTCATCTGGATACTGTAAATTTACTGCAGACTCCTTCAGATTTACTGTGTAGACTCCTTCATGTATCTCACTAAAAAACTCCTTAAAGCTTCTTTGTAGAACTCTCCAACAGAGTGTTCTCAACTTGAAAGATAAGAACAATTAGTTTCAGGACACTGATGAATGTAATTTGAAGTGTGTACGTTTACTGAGTTCTGCTGTAGCAACATGGTCACATGATTACAAATAATTTGTGCTGATGCATAATACATCGATCCATCCATCCATTTTCTGTACCACTTATCCTACACAGGGTCACGTGAAGCCTGGAGCCTATCCTTGGGAACTCGGGGCACCAGATGGATGACACCCTGGACAGAGTGCCAACTCATCGCAGGGCACAATCAGGGCAAAACACCCCAGGAGAATATGCAAGCTCTGTGCACGCAGGGCAGAGGCAGGAATCAAACCCCCAACCCCGGAGATGTGAGGCAAACATACTAACCACTAAGCCACCATGCACTCTGTGTATATTACATGACAATTAAAAAAAAGAATAAGCTTTCAAGATGTTGAGTATGCAAAACTATAGCCTTTTAGAGTGTGTATTGTTCATGAAATAAATGATTATTCATCATGGATGTATAGAATATGCTGAAAAAGGCATATGGATGCAATATTCATTGTGCTAGAAATGCTTTTTTTCCTAACACATGTATGTTAAATATTGAATGGAAAAAAGATGTAAATAATTTATTTGTAAAAGCAGAACCAAGTAACTGACAGTACCTATTGAGGTGTTTAAATTAAAGCGCTTTGTTTTTACAGGAATTGGAGCACAAATATCAGTATGCCTAATGTTAAGACTTTTAATACATTCATTGTATCACCAGCCTCTTTTTTTCTTTCTCTTGAAGTTAATAAGACAAAAAAAATGCAGCTTGTCTTATCCTCAATATTGTGGTGTTCGAATATCTTTTAGGGGGCCAAGCACCAAAGGCTGTTCCCTATTGTTATTCTACCTTTCTTCTTATTATTCTTCCGCTTCTTCTTCTTCTGGCTAGGTTGTCTATGGCAGCCCATAGAACCGTCTGGTAAAAGTTGTGAAATTTGGCACACTGATTGGGGAACTAAAGAACATTCTGAACAAATTTGGGCCAAGTGCTGCCAACCACTGGATCAAATGTGGGCCTAATTTGGAATTATGTTTATAGTCATAACTTTTGAACCGTCTCCAAAATTCAAAAGTCATCTTGGATTTTGTCAAAAACAGTTTTTTTGCTACTCCTCTTACAAATCTTTTTTGGAACATGTCAGCTTGAGAGTAAGTCTCATGAAAGTTTTCAAAAAATTTTTTAATACTCCAAACGGTTTGTCTGTAATTGGGCCAACAAATCTGACAGTGAAGTCGCCAAACATGATGTGAGGCGATATCTCAGCAATGACTTTTTGCACATTGACTCAATACTTAGTAGGCATCATCAGAGCCATGACCTGAGGCAATAAAACAAATTTGGTGCCAGTGATCAAATGTTATAATAACATGCTAAAAATGCTTTTAAAATTTAACGGACATTTTTGCGACTCCTCCAAAATTTGTCGAATCTTCACCAAATTTGGCCCACATCAAATTTGACATCAATTCAAGACAGATGAGAAAAAAACAAATACCTTAGATGTTTTAAATTGCAAGAAGAAAAAAGAAAAAAAAAACACCAATTCAGGTCAGAGCAGTAGCAAACACAACCACAGCTCAAAGTAGCAACAAACACCACAGTGCACAACAGTAATGTGTGCAGCAATGCCACTCTGCTGCCCATTTGTTCATCTAGACATTTCCTCCTACAGTCAGAGAATTCCACCAATATCCATGGTCAAAACATACACATCATGAGTGAAATCACAAATCACTCTTGAATCCCTTTGCCTAAAGTTAGGGCTCTGCTTTTCTGTGATTGCTTAGGCAACAACTGTAGTGTGTCTGTGAATTTGTGGCTCACCAAGTCTGCGTGCTTGGCTCCTGAAAATGCTGTTTGTAGCTTTATTATTTTTTTTTATTGTTATGAATAACTAATACATCCTGGTATAGAAAGCTATCTCCTTTTAAGCAGATGAAGAACATGTGTACATTTTGGCAGTCTGGTACTGTTATCTTTGTCATGTGGTCGAACGCAAATATTCAAAGAATACACGAGGCATGTGTGACAATCATCAGTCAGTCTTGGTTCTCTGACATCAGCTTGATGTGTCATGTCTCTAAGATGAAACAGATCATCAAATGATTCAAACAAGTCAAATAATTTGGTTCACCCATTAGGTCAGTTGTATCAGTTTCATCAAATCTTCAAATTGTCATGTCCACCATGGAGAATTTCACTCCAGACTGCCAGAGGGCAACCTCCCTCATAGTTTGAATATCTTCTTTGGTTGTTCCACAGATTTCCTGTGCACACCCATCTTGTGTCTTCCTTGATTAGTTCCTCTTTATTAGTTCAGTTTTTTTTTTTCTTGCTTAGTTGCCTGCCATTTGTCATGTTTGTGATGTGTTTGTGTGATTAGTTATCTGTTGTTGCATTCTCCATGTTATACTCTTGTTTTGTACCCTTTCTTGTTCTTGTATCCTTCTGAACCTTGTCTAGACTGTATTTGTTCAGTTTACAGGTTTAATAAGGAAGAAATCCTGCATCTGCCTACCGAGTAGTTCCACTAATATGTCACAGTTCAATGTGAACAGTTGGGATATATTGCAAAAGTATGAGATTTCCTCTGGGAAAAATGTTTACTGAGCCAGTAGGAGATGCCAGATGGGTACCTCAGGGAGAACACACACACACACACACACACACACACACACACACACACACACACACAAATGGTGCACTAAATTACCAATGGTTAAAATCCCACAGAATATTATGTTGACCCAAACTCAATCATTAGAGCACTTTTTTGGGAGAAGATCTATGTAAGTAAATCTGTGTGTTTGTTCATTATGAGTGCTGCAGTGTAAAATAATAAAAACTGTAAAATAATTGTTACAAATTATATTAGCCTAATTTAAATATTGTTATTCAAGTTTTATTAATACTTACATAAGATAGATTAATCATTTGTGTCAGAAAGATACAAGAATTTCTGGTTTAGCTACTAGTTTTGTTGAGTGATAGCCATATACATACAAATCTCACAATCTTTAAAAAGGTTCCATAAACAGGCTCCTTTATTATTATTATTATTTTAGGGCTGACTGGAAAAGTCCTTTCCTAATCAACCAAAGATACATTGCAATTTTTTTTTAAGTTACCAGTGTTGGTTACTATGCCGAAACTATAATCACATTTCCATCATTCATCCATTTTCTGTACCGCTTATCCACATACACAGGGTCTAGGGGAGCCTGGAGCCTATCCCAGGGGACTTGGAGCACAAGGTGGGGGACACCCTGTAAAGGGTGCCGACCCATTGCAGGGAGAAATCGCGCACACATTCACACACCACAGATAATTTGGAAATGCCAATCAGCCTACAATGCATGTCTTTGGACTGGGGGAGGAAACTGGAGTACATGGAGGAAACCCCTGAAGCATGAGGAGAACATGCAAACTCCGTGCACACAGGGTGGTGGTGGGATTGGAATCCTCAACCCCAGAGGTGCATTGCAAAACTACGCTATTTTCAAGCCCTCTGTGAACTCACTTTGGCACTGTGAAAGAAAAAACTTCACAATAATCAGGTATTGTACTGTAAGTAAACTATAAATGTAGTTCTTGCTAATTATTATGTAAAGAACAAAGCATGAGTGTGGTGTTATAAGAAAATAATCAACAGCAGTACTGTGTGATGCTTTACCACCCCAAAGTTGATTATCTTCCTAAAGCAGCATGTCCTGAGGTGATTTATTCTTTTTATACCTCACATCAATTTTCCAACTCTAACTATTATCATTTATTAAAGAATGACACATCACTTTTTTAATTTACATGTCATCAATTATTTTTTAGTAAAAAAAAAAAAACGTTGTTCTCCACCAATCTCCAGTTTTTTTTCTTTCTCATAGCTTGTTCTGGAAAGCCATCCATCCTGAAACTTTACCTCCGACTTTACAAAACACTGACAATATAGACTTCCAAAAATGTTAAATAAATATCTTCTTACTAACAACGTCAACTTTTCAACAATTACACACTTAAAAAAATGTGGAGAGTTCGCCATACTTTGCAAGTGCTTGTGCATTAATATAAACCTGTGATTTGAATTACAGCTGGAGCTACTATTCAAGCTGCTGTTATAGAAAATTCACACACTTTCTGACCAATGAGAATCGAGAACTCAACAGTGTTGTGGTATAAAAGTGAGTAATTGACCACCATACTGCAGAATTCAGTTCCAATAGTAATCCAATCAGCATGTAAACATTAGACTCAACTGTATTTTTTTAAGGACAGCAACTTAAAACGTAAACTCTGTATGGAAGCTGATCATCAGGAGCAGGGGTAGATTCTACTTTTACATGGTATGTTCATTCTGTTCACGACAGCTAATGACACATGCAGGCTTTCTTCCAATTTAGAGATGCCCCATGGTGCCAAGAAACCATGCAGATGCCAGATTGACTGGAATGTCTCATTATCCCCAGGGAGACATTTTACCACTGATCCATGGGGCTTCATCAGTTTAACTGAATGGTGGAGAAATACACTAGCATTTAAATTTCCTAGCAGAGTGCTGAAAGTGATGGGCGCCAAAAGCTTTCAAGATTATAAAACAATTCTAGTCATCTTGACTTACTAATGCTAGACATTTCAGACCATATTTTTGGCTATGAAGGACAATAAAGAAGGAGGTCTTTTAGATATCCATACTTAAAAAAAAAAAAAAAAAATTCTTATGTTCTGTTCTATCTGCAGCACTTTGGTCAACTTTTGTTGTTTTTTATAAATGCACTTTATACAGTTTACATACGCCTTGCAGAATTTGCAAAATGTTAATAATTAAAAAAAGAGGGATCATAAAAATTGCATTTTGTTGTTTATTTAGTGCTGCCCTGAAAAAGCTATTTCACATAACAGATGTTTACATATAGTTGACAAGACACAATAATAATTGAATTTACACAAATTAACAAGTTCAAAGTTTACATACACTCGATTCTTAACACTGTGTGTTATTACCTGGTTGATCAATGACTGTTTTTATATTTTGTGATAGTTGTTCATGAGTCTCTTGTTTGTCCTGAGCAGTTAAACCGCCCACCGTTCTTCAGAAAAATCCTCCAGGTCCTGCACATTCTTTTCTTTTCCAGCATATTCTGCATATTTGACCCCTTTCCAACAGCAGCTATATAATGTTGAGATTTTTTTTATTATTAACATTTGGCAGATTCTGCAAAGCTTATGTAAAGCTTATGACCTCAACTGTAAATAAACATTTTGTTACTTACCTACTAAGAGGGTCCTAAGAGGCAGTGGTGTTAATGGTACAGTTACAAACTTGAGTTTCATTGGTAGGACACACTTATGCAATTTCAAACAAGATGTACCATACACCTTCTAATGAATAAAATAAAAAGAAGATCCTTGGAGATTCAGTGTATTTGGAAAATATCGCATATAACCAACAACTCTTTATGGAAGTTATCTGATGTTGATAATGATAGAAAAATATCTGACAGTAAGGTCACGTCACTGGAATAATCTGCACCTGTTATAATGTCAAAACTGAACATATCTATATAAAGGGGTTTTATACATCAATAACAGATTGTATGTCAGTTAAAGAAACAATGAAATTTAATTAAAGCATCATTTAATTCATTAATATCCATACCATAGGGTGCCCCATATTTGTCACATTCTTTTTACATACATTTTCTAATGAAGTGCTCTTTAATTTGTTTGTTTTTTTGCGACATTTGATTATTTTGTTTGTTTGCTTGTTTCTCTCTTTGAAATGACTGCTAGTCTGATAGTGCTTGTTTCAGGGATGAATACACATGAAAGCATCATACAAGGCAAAAAAAAAAAGACCCACACCATACCCGATATGAAAGAGAAAGAAAGGAGAACAAATATTTGCATGTACCATAATGGCAAACTCCCAGTGCTAAAATAAAAACTGACATTGTTCATGTTTACAGCTGGATGTAAATGACCCCTCAAATGGAACAATTAAACACTATAGGTGTGCTGTTTTTATTCTGCAGTCCTGGAAATAGATTTTGTTATTACTTTGCTAATTCAATCACCATGGGTGTCATTTGGGTTGGGCATTCAGTGCTAAAAAAAACAACAAAAAAACCCTCCTGAAGGCTCTATTTTGATGCATGTGTGAATGCAACTGAGTGGCATAACACTTTTTCTAACTTGATTGGACATAAGCCAGTTTTCCCCCACTTTTACCCAGTCAGAAATGCCCATGTTGAGGTAAATGTAGCAACGCGGGGGGGGTTCAAAATCACAAAATGGTGCTTTTGTAGGAGGAGCTACTACCTGAAGCACACCTCTGTTAAAGTGGTAGTTTTCTCACCCTTTGAAAAGCAAAGTAAATGAGCTTTGCATTATACAGTCTGTACAGGAGTTTTTTTTTGTGAAAAAAATGTGATGCAACTTGTGGAGTCTTTTATGCTTTATTTGGGGGAAACTACTTGAATTGGTGAAATTGCAATTGCCTGAAATAGTTTTGCATGGTCTTTCAAAGTGATGTTCGTTGATAAATGAAAGCTTTTATCTGTACTCTTGTTTGACGCATGTGAATCGAAGAAGGCTTTGGCAGAATGCGCGTTGTGATGTCTTGGCCCAAATCTGCAGAGAATCTGAGGGAATTTTGAAAATTGCAAGCTTGTGCGAATATTGCGGAGTTTCCTTGATTCCTTGAAGTTCTGTAAGCACAAAATCACGAAATTCTGGAGGGACTGATTATACATAGATTACATATTCATATGACCAAGTAGGAGGCGGCCAAGAAAACACTTTATGTGCTGCAGCCTTGAGCTGCTCACATAGTGAGAATTTTCTACTATGTATACTGTATGTAGCTCTGAAGACTACAGGCTTTCCTGAACTGAAATACAGTATGTTTCTCTTTTGCATGTATCTCAACCACAAATAAAGTTAGAGAATTCTGCTGACAACTCAAATTACATTGAAAGATTTCATTGAAATACACCCCACCTACCTCAACATATATAACCCCA
Source organism: Stegophilus panzeri (assembly GCA_024331685.1). Classification (NCBI taxonomy): domain Eukaryota; kingdom Metazoa; phylum Chordata; class Actinopteri; order Siluriformes; family Trichomycteridae; genus Stegophilus; species Stegophilus panzeri. The sequence continues at coordinate 6,280,845 of JANDJT010000021.1, read as the reverse complement.
TCTACTTATGGAATAGCAACATTACTAACCATAAACATTTAAACAATTATAAGGCTATAATGGAAAATATCAGTGATTATTAGCATCAGCCATATAAGTCTCTGCCTCAAAAAATGCAGGGTGGAATAGTTTCCTTTTATTACTCAAAAATATAGCCAAGAAGAGCATTTAAAACGAAGGTCTAAGTGTGTGGATGGAACAAACAACAGTGATCGGTGATTGGTCATTGGGAACATCATCTTGACCATACACAATTCAGTTTTAAATACTGGTGGTGAGTCAAGCAAACCTGCTCTATCAACTTGTATAAACAGCAGCTGTGATGTGAGCTGGAGAACTATATAAAGGGTATCAAGGATGTTTCAGTTATTATCAGAGAGTTCAAAACACCTACATAATTGTCAATCATTCCAGATTTAAACTATGTCCACTCCTTCATCTGTCATTATTAATAGTTTTTTTTTTTTTTTTATTAAAGTTTTTTTTTGGTAAAATTGGTATTTTTTTCTGTACTTGTAAGTGATTAACTTATACTGTAGCTGTGTATTCCAATGTCAAAATGCAAAGATGCTAAGCAATATGTGTAAAGTGTGACATATGTATACAATGTGTAAGCTCTCTTATCTGTTTTGGCAATTTTTAAACTGGCTTAACCAGTGTGGTCTTCTTAGATAGCTTGGGCAGGATTTGAAAGTCAATAAAAACATTTCCAAATTGTTTGTCAAAGAAAAAACAGTTTTTTCCCCCAGTCATTCTGGCTGTTTGCCAGAATTCAGCCACAGTTACACAGTTTCCCCTCACTGCTACACATATAGTATATGCTTTGGTTAAAGTATCTGTCATGCGTTTCCCAGTCATGAGACTGGGTGCCCACTAAAGTATAACGTTGCCAACCTTATTTCTAACTATTACAACTCTGCTAGCAACACTGCAGGTAATCAGAGCATGGAAGTTTTCCATGTGACGGATGAACTGATATCACTACCCTTACATATATGTTGAAAAACTTAAGTAGTGGTCCAATAACAGTGTAGTTCTCAAAATACATTTTCCTCATTTAACTCAGATTGTGTTAAATGCAGTAGAGCTTTAAATCAAGCAGTGTTACAATGTACTTTTCCTCCTGTTTATTTGCTAACAGTTGTGAGCCTAATCATCCTTTGATCAAGCTGAAATTTTCCCCATGCCTCTCATGGCAGGAGAGCAAGACGCCCCGTCAGGTGAGAGCTCATTTCAGCCAAATAAAAAGATGGCAAAAACAAAACAATTTGTCAGCGTGTGTTAATAACTGCCTTTAATGTGTCAATTGAGAGGTTTGTCTGTTGCTTAGGAATGCCATCTGTTTCTCTAAGCACTTTACATTGCTAGGTCTTCTTTCATCTCCGCACTCTCTGTTGATGAAAAGCAGATTTAAACATGGCTTTGGGGAGGGCCTTGTAAAAAACATTAACCATATTGTTTAACAGGCTCACTGATCTACTCACAATCTTGCTTTGCTGCTGTTTATTTTTTATGTGTGATGTTTTTGCTTTTCATTGGTAGTAAATAGCTTCTGTGATTCCATGCCTCGCTTGCGTTTCCTCCAAGCATTTACCAACCATTACACAAATGACTGGCACCAAGTATGGAACAGATCAAATTGGATAATCATTCTCAATTGATCCTAGTATAGATCCCTGATGCACACCTCTCTCACTGGGGCTGTTTCTGTACTGTAAGTGTAGCTTACAAGACTAGGAAGATGTGTGAGAATCCATGCGTAGGTTATACACAGGTTATTCAATATTTAAAAACCAAAGGCTAATTCAAAAAGAAGCCAAATAAAAAACACAATTAGGCAAATACAGAGCAACAGCTAAGAACGTACACAAATAAGGATTATCGGCAAGACTTATGGCAATATGGCGTTGTGATTGTGAGCTTTAGACAAGAAAAGAATGTGACAAACAAGAAAGAGTCCTAGAATTTCAGGGAAGGAGCTCTCTGGTGGCATGGTGGAGAATTGTCTCTGCTGGATGGGACAAGAAGGTGCCTTTTTAGAAATTCTTGCCAGAAAGGTTCCCATCTGGTTGAGTTTTGTTGTGTGAATCAGGACTGAGATCTTATGGAACACAACAAAAAAGTCTCATGGGATAAATAAAGACCATGTTCCTTAACATGAATGTACAATATTCATTCATTCAGTCATTCAGTCTTAGTAACTGCCTGGTCAGTGTCTCTGTGAGTTCGAGGCTACTAGTTTGTTTAATGTTGGGAAATAAAGCTAACAAAATTTGTTAGAAAGTATTACCAGCAGGTACAAACAAAAATAATAAGTGTGTGAGTGAGATTAAACAAACAAACAAACACAAACCCCAGCACATTTCTAGTTGAGACCAAATATGAACTTGAGTGATGTAGCTGAGGTTGAGGAACTGTCATAGTCAGAATTCACACACCATGATGAAAGCCATTCTGGCTTTTCTACCTCAGTACTTTCCAGTATTTTATGGATATATAGATATATAGATATATAGATAGATAGATAGATAGATAGATATCACTTTCAATAAGAGCAGGAAACTGAGGAAATACTTTGTGAATTTTAGATGTTGTTGATAAGCAGAGTGAGGATCATGGTTAAAAATTAATTATTGATCAATGCACAGAGCAACTGAATCACATGATGTCTGTCCCCCTTGAATCCTGCACGTGAATTAATGCAGTTTGTCAAGCTGTCAAAGGGTGGAATATAATTTCCTACAATGCTTTTAAAAACCATAACACTATAACACCATATAAAGCTATTTATATGTCACTAATGTTATAAACATGTATTTCCCATGAATAACTCTTTCCTGAATATGGGAGAATCAGATTTGGTCAGCTTCCCTCTCTAATAT
>JANDJT010000021.1:6256297-6267681 GCA_024331685.1 Stegophilus panzeri | reverse complement strand
ATTTGGTGTCATCGCTCTCACACTCCCTCATACTGGTCACTGGAAGTTCAACATGGCACCTCATGGCAAAGAACTCTGCTGCATTATCTGAAATTTAACAACACTGAAGAAAGCGATAATCTCCCCCCACTTGGCACAATTACATTGTGTTATATAAATGTCAATGTATGTGTCATTATGCTATACATATCATAATGTCATTTCCTTTATGCACCTTAAGAAACACACTAAATAGAGCATAAACACATTAAACCACACTGTACTTAAAACAAAAATCAAACATTTTCCTCAAAATCATATTTTTTTTATATTCAGAACTAAAAAACCCTATGTTTCTAGATGATGTGCATTCATGATATTACAGAGGAAGTTCCCCAAAATGTGATTATTGTTGGATATGTTACATTTTAAATGGCCTAAAATGTTTTTTTTTTTTTTTTTTTTTATAACATTCCATGCCATATTCTTGATTAAACAGTAAAGTAATGATTTCCAACAAACATTTCTCTAAAGGTCTTTCTATTGAGACGGTCTTCACAATGTAATTCTAACAACACCAAAAAAGACAACATTTTTAGTTTTATTACATATGCACATTTAATTAGATGAAACCTCAACAGCATAAATAAATGAACATTTTTGAAAATGTTTCATGTAAAAAATACTTCTAATAATATGAGCAGTCATCTGCCAAAGAATGAATATGATTTCTTATTGTCTTGCCTTAAACAAAAGCTTTTATAGTGATACTAATAAATGTTGAGCTCTACTCTAGAATAAACTTCAGGTGATTTTGTGTAAAAAAAAAAGAAAAAAATCATTAGCGGTCAAACATATCTGGTTTGTACAGCCTTAATTTTTGAAGGCTGGAAAAGCGTTTTTGATGCCAGTCACCTTCCTCTCTGTGGGAAGGCCATTTTGTAGCCATCCCCATTTCCTGTGGCCACAGCGATATGCCCTCATTATTCTTTCACAGAGCACAACCATTCTCTCCCACTTCTCTGTCTCTCTGCCTCTGAGAACTTCATATCACCACTGTATGTTCGCTAATGCCCTCGCCATAATTTACATCCTGCCTTCAAAATTGCACAAAAGGTGTCATTACTTAGGGAAAGTGTTAGTACCTACGACATATACATGCTTACATTACTGTTGCCAAATAAGCCTGGACAAAATACACTTAGGCAGCCTTATGTACTGATTTGCGCTTATAGACAGTGGAGGAAATGGGCAGAACACAAAAGGGAAACGCAGTCATCCTCTATAACATGTAAGTAAAAACTAGAGATTTATTAGGAATACATTACTCTGACTGAACAGATAATGTGTTCTAAACAGATACAGATACAGATACAAATACAAATACAAATACAAAGAGGGGACATACTATTTGAGATTGGGATCCTCTGTGACGGAACAAAAACAGTTGTATTAGTTGGAAGTTTTTACTTTCATACAGCGTGTAACATCTAGCCCAGACTCCACCAGACCACCAGAGAGCACCATTTTAAGAGTTTTAAACCCCTTATTCTACTACTTTCATTTCCTGTTTGAACATTTTAAAATGTACATGGCTTGTGTCCAAATATCCCTACTACCCTACTATACAGTAGGCGAAAAGCAGTATGCCAAAGGAGTAGTATGTCCGAATTCTCAGTATTTATAAAACAGTAGGCAAGAAATACCTGAATGACCTACTGCTTCCACTGAGATTCTTCAGTATGGAATCACTGGACACTGTGAATACAGTGCTATCACAAAGCAATGGGACTGACACATGACAATGCCAACATGCCAGATGTAGTACGTCCGGATTGTATTCATATTTACCACTTATACTGATCAGTACATACTGTATCAATGGCCAAGTGTAGTAGGTGTTGTCACAGTATGCGATTTCGGATGCAGCCATGGACTTAAAGACTATGTGAAGCCTTACAGTTTGCCCGTCATCCGTGTGAGTTTTGAACCTTATAGTTTCTATAGTTCTGATCATTCTTGTAATGACACTGCCTGTCTTGACTCTGCCTTTTGTAAATAAACACTGTGCTCAATGATCCTCTCTGTCTCTAAGTCCTCTGTTACACAGTGCAAGTGTGCAGTCAAAAAACACATTCATTAACATCAACATACAGCGTTGATATATTCATTCTTAGTAACTGCCTGGTCAGGGTCTCAGTGGTTTAAATTAGACTTAGTTAATTTTAAAGCCCCATTTGAAAGACAATCCCACAAAATCCCACTTAATCATCACAATTCATTTTAGTTCAGGTTTCTCTGGAAGACCCACTGAGTTAAAGAGATGGGCTGCCATCATTATTTCAATTTAATTTTACATTTTCTCAACGCCCTCTGACAAGACTAAATCAGACTAATTAACTTGAGGAACACAATTTGCATACAAAATTTGCTGAAAATGTATTCAATTTCATTTCATTAGTCAAGGTTCCTGATCCATTGTGAGTTGTGACCAGGATAAAGTGGATATCAAGGATACTGAAGATGAATGAATGAAGAATTGAAGTCAGTGAAGTTAGACTAAAGTCTTGTTTCTTCCTGTTTATTTATATTGGGATTGTGAAATATTTGCATATTTGGGTTGCATAAGAGGGGGATCTCTGAGTCTCTGGGTCATTGCAGAAATTGCAGAACACTGCTGACACTCTACATTTTCTTCACACTCCTGTTACAGTGCACTGGCATCCCTAAGCATTTGACTGGAGTCAGGATGAGAGCTGATGAAATCTTCATTGATCCAAAAATATCCAGGCAACCACCTGTTTCACAAACTGCTCTCAGGAAAGAGGTACCGCTATAAGAGAGCAAGCACCACATAGCATTTTATGTTTCCAGTATGCAAGTTTCCTAAGACTAACTGAAACTTACAGTCTTAAACTTTTCACAAAAAGGTATGGGATCTGGGGCATGATGGCTTAGTGGTTAGCATGTTTGTCTTGCACATCCAATGTTTGCGGTCTGAATCCCACCTCCAACTTATCTGCATAGAGTTTGCACATTCTTTGTGAGTTTTCTCTGGGTACTCCTGTTTCCTTAATTTTCAACCCCCAGTCCAAAGGCATACAGTGCCCTCCTCTAATATTGGCACCCTTGATAAATATGAGCAAAGAAGGCTGTGTAAAATTGTCTTTATTGTTTTGATCTTTTGTTGATCTCTCATGGATATCAAACAACTGCAAATAAAACACAGGTTTATCAAAAATATATCTTTGTTAAATATAGGTGTGCAACAATTATTGTCACCCTTTTTTGCTCATATTTACCAGGGGTGCCAATATTAGTGGAGGGCACTGTACATTGTAGCATGACTGGCATTTCCAAATTGTCTGTAGTGTGTGTGATGTGTGTGATGTTGTGCCCTGCGATGGGTTGGCACCCTGTCCAAGGCGTCCCCCTGCCTTGTGCCCCAAGTTCCATGGGATAGGCTCCAGGTTCCCCCATGACCCTGTGTAGGATAAGTGGTATGGAAAATGGATAGCTGGATGGATGACATGGCAAACTATCATGGTTAAGCTATCATATAGCCACTTTTCTTTACTAATGCTGCAACCGATTTGCACTCATAAACATGAGATTGCATGAACAAACTCATTTAGAGGGAATTTTGAAGAACATTTAGAGGGAATTTTGAAGAACAAGGATTGCAGAGAATTCACCCTTTATCTACAGTACTCACTAGCTCCATTGCTTGTGGGGTGCTAATGTACATGTTATCACAACTCAGAGCATCATTCCTTCACTTTTCTTCAGGATCTACTTTATCATGGTGGATCAGGAGTCCATCCATCCAATACCGCTTAATCCTTTTCAGGGTCACGGGGAAACCTGGAGCCTATCGGGCACGGAAGCATAGGAAGGAAGCCTATCGGGCACAGGAAGCATCGGGCACTAGGCGGGGTACACCCTGGACAGGGTGCCAATCCATCGCAGGGCACACAATCACACACACATATTTACACACCCATTCATACACTACGAACACTTTTGGACATGCCAATCAACCTACCATCCGGGCCGGAGGAAACCGGAGGAAACCCGGAGGAAACGCAGCACGAGGAGAACATGCAAACTCCGCACACACAGGGCCATGGTGGGAATCGAACCCCCGACCCTGGAGGTGTGAGGCGAACGTGCTAACCACTAAGCGCTGGATCAGGAGTGTATCCAGCATATACTGGGTGCAAGGCAGGACCATAGATATGGGGTTAAGTAAGTAACTAATTAAGTATACAACTAACTAAGTATTTCAGCAGATCAGACTGAGCACTCGAAAAACACTGGGGCAGAAACAATTAACATATAATAAAACTGGCAGTACTTCTGCAACTCCAGTTTTCTAAACATGAAACGGCTTCTGTACCAGATCTGTTGTGGCATGCTGCGGCCAATCACATGCTTTAATGTAAATTATTTAGTGAAATGTAGCTCACTGAGAAAGGGAAGAGTTTTTACATACTTTAAGAGTATTTCATTTACCCTCTATGGTCTGATGAAATGGTTTGTTAAAAAAGTTGGTGAAGAACCCAAAATGTTTAAAGGTGAATAAATGAATCACTAACAGTTAAGCATTAAAAGGTAACTTCAGTCGCCATTCAGTCATGTTAGTTTTTTTTATGTAGTTAGACCTTTATAAATTTTAATTGAACATTTCATGCGTGTTGAATGCTCTGGCACTCGGGAAATTCATGATAGACCACTTCATCTGTCTCACACTGGGGCTCAGGAGATGAGGTCGCCACGTTGACCTCCGGCTGGAGCTTTGCAGAGGAGACCACCTCATGGGTCTCAGGCTGGAGCTCTGGAGATGAGGTTGCCATATTGACCATGTTGACCTTGGGATCAACCAAACCAAACAAATCAACCAAAGCATTAAGAACAATTTAGGACTTTGTTTTTAAGCTAATTAGCATAATATGCAAAACGTTTGTTTTCATTTATAGTAGACAGTGTTAAGTTCAAATAACTGTTTCTTGGAAACTGTTAGTCTGATTAAGCTGAAACTTAGTTTACCATGTCATTGTGTTGATCTGTATGTGGATTTCTAATGACTGGATCATTAAAAAAAATAAAAAGAACTTAACCACAAACAGCCAATCAGCTTTCAGCAGGCATTTCACAGGGTTAGCACTGAGATACAGTAAGGGCAGGTAAACAGTAAGTTTAATGTATCGTCTCTTTAGTGTTCTATATAACAAGAACTGAACTTTGAGGGTGCTATTTATGAACGGTGCTTGGACCCCAGAGATTGCCAGTTGCCGGTTTTAGTCATTTTCTATTAATTATTATTATTGTTGTTGTTGTTTTTCTTGTTGCCTAAGCTTTCATTTAACTGAATTAATGAAATAATTTTACCTTTTAAAACATAATGAGCAATAATTATTTCTAATCATGAAATTGTTTGGCTCAGTATGCCTTTTCAGTTTTTAAGGAACCTGAAAACATTTGTACTGGACCTTATTTATTTTGAGAACAGAGTCTGTACATGTCAAATAATTGGGATATGTATTCAACCAGCATGGGTTTCAGGAAAAGAAGGTGGTTCTGGGGTTTGTTGGAGAAAACTAATCAGAAGTAATTTCTTCTTAAAATATTTCAAGTTGTTAATATGCAGTGGGGGTTCAACCGCTCTAACCTGGTACTCTGAAAAATATAGAATAAAATTAATTGTTTTTTTAAACATTTATTGTCAAAATGCTCAGCATCGCTTTCATTACTTTACATTTTTCATATTCTTTTTACTTTTGTCTGTAAAGCAGATTTCTAAATGCTATTTTTCCATGTGTGGGTAAGCTATTGTCACAGACTGTTTGCCTCTGAAAGATCAAACAGCGTGCATTTGCAACCCGGCGAGCAGCTCGATCAGGAGAATGCAGCCCAGAAACATCAATCAGTCCATCATACTGCCTCAAACTGCTCACACACAACAAAGCAGAATATTTAAAGAACTCTTCTACCAAAGCAAGTGAACAAACATGTTAATATATGGCTGAAAAGCATAAAAAAAGACATTCATTTCCCTGTTATATGCAGCTGATAATAAATTAATAAACAATCACAAACCATTTGCTACACTTGAAAAATGTCTTGGGTGCTCTTGTTAAAATGCTAGTTACAGAAAACACACTCTATTGGCTCACAGACTGCATGTAATGACTTTAGATTGCTTTCCGTATTTGTAAAAGGGTGTGTATTTTTCCCCCTTAAATTAAACTTCATTTTAAGCTTTTTCCTCATTACAACACAGGGCATTTCATCTGTCTTTTCGAGCTGTTAGTATCTACAAACCGAAATCAGATGATAATACTGCCGCAATAAGAAACCAGTTTGGATTAGCAAAGCATCACCCTGTTTGAACTCACAACAGGGGTTTCTATAACACAGCTAATCCAACTCTAATTCTGCACAGGTGTGTGTTCATCATTCAGACGTGTTCCTGGTACCAACTGCTTAACAGGCTCACCAGGAAGTGATATGATTGGCTTTCAGATGAACTCAGCAGCTGGTGCCTAGTGCAGTTCTGAGTTTTGTCTCAAATTGCAAATAGTGTAGTCAACCTGGAAAACATTTAATAGGAATACTAAAACAATACAACTGATAGAAAATGGAACACACTTTGCAGTGAAAGTCTGCTCTATGTAGAGGAAGGGGAGGAGCCATCAGAGATCACTGCTGTTCAAATTTTGCTGAATAACCAATGCACCAAGAACACCACTACACTACAGGTCCAAATTTAATACAACAATTTAGAGTAGGCAATATTGTGTTGTAAAAATTAGAGGTTGTTTCTATATAGGTACAGGCAGGCCCGGACTGGCCATCGGGAGCACCGGGAGAATTCTCAGAGGCCTGACGACCGATTTGGCCCGCTGCCTTGCTGTTTAAAAAAAAAGAAGTATTTATTTCATCATTATTATTTAATATTATTGTGTGTCCGATGTACTCAAGTGATTTTTTTTCTCCTAATTCTGTATTCAATGATATATCAATAATAAATCATGTATCTGTTAGTCTTGTCTTGCACCGCTATCATTCGCCTCAGCTTCAGCAAACAGAGTCCTTAATGAGTGAGGATGGAGAGGATGCTACCAGGTGGAGCAGAGAGGGAAAGGGCATGCAAAAGGAAAGCCCTCCAAAAAGAAGCAGTGAAATGTAATAAAATTACTGACCTGTTCAGGGCTTCAAGTGCAGGTCTGTCTCATCTGTAAATTCTGTAGCTTTGTGTTTGTTAACTTAGCTAATCAAGTATTAACCACAGTTTCACTACTAGCAAACGTTAGCACTATTACTATCGTCACTCAAAATATGCTAAAGGACGGCATTATCTACTGTATAAGTATAATATCAAGTAATTTAGCAGACAAATATCCAAATTGACATACAGTACATTTAGGGAGCCCTCCATGTTGTTATTTTAAATGTTGAAAACCTCCTTTTTCTCCTATTTTTCACAATATGGTGGAGAGAGTCAACCTGGCACTTTAGCGCTGGTGCAGTGGTCACACTTCAGGGTCAAAGTGAGATGACAGGTAGATGTAAAATAAGAGAAATTAAATATGCTTTAATATATTTGTATAAAATATTTTATGGTTAAATCTAAAAAAAAAAAAAAACCTCCCAAAAAAAGAAAATATGATACTTTAATTTTAACTAAAAGAAATTTAGATTCTGTGCTCAGAAATGACAGTGAGGTTAAAAAGTTGTCGTTTTCCAACAATGTTGAGACAGTTGTGTTCATTGTAGAACTGTTCACTGTTCATGGTAAAGAAGTGAATTTCAAAAAATTCATGTCAAAAAAGTGTATTTTGTTTACCTCTCCTGCATTTAATACTTTTGTGATTGAAATTTAGAGAGTTGCTGGCAGCTTTGCACTTCTGGCGTTTGTTAAATGCTTGGCATACCCATGTAAGTTGATATAAATTAGGACTGCTTCACTACCTCTAGGTTGCTTGTTTATGTTTTTATAGGATGTTCATACTGTGTGTAATAAATTGAATTTGGGAAAGAAAACATAGGGTTGTCAATGGTTTCAAAATTTGTTGTGGGTATATGGGGTGGCCTGGATGAGTGCGAGACTCTCAGCCTGAAATGATGATCCAGTCCGGCTCTGGGCACAGGTCAATGATACAGGGATGGAAAATCCTTTTAAGGTAAAGTAATTGTACTTTATTACTCAACCTAAGTATTATTTTGTTCTATTAACACTTTATTACAGTATTATTCAAATTGAGTACTTGCAGTCTTATGTAATTACATTTCCAAGAAATTAAAACTTTTTACTCCCTACATTTTCATTTAGACTTCAAAGTACTTCAAAGTACTTGCTTTAAATCTTCAAGGTCTCTTCTTCCTTCATCTAGCCAATCACTGTATGCTATACATCAATCAAATGAGCTCAGATTAGCATTTCAGTTTAGCATCCAATCAAGTGTAAAAAAGTTATATGTGCATCTTAAGATGGATAAGCCACCAATCCAAGATGTCCTCGCTGCAGCCTGTAGCACAGTGGCGTAGTGGAGTAGAGCCACTGCATACGGCATATTGGTGACGTAATGGTCACTTTACACATATGCGCTGTAGTTGTCTGGTGACGTAATTAAAAGTGTTTTTCCACGATGTCTTTGATATATTTCTCATTGTTTATGTGTGGATTAGCATGTCATATTTTATGCATGTCGAATGTCTCTGTTGTTCGGTTAGTTTGTTAGTTGACTAACGTTATCACACGATCTTTGTTAAATCAGCTAAAACCAGCCAACCTGTCTAAATTCAAAGAAGAAAAAATCAGGTAAAACCAACAAAATGTTAAAATCATAATGAAATTTTATAGAGTTATGTTTTTATTGAGTTTATGGAAAGAAATATGGCACCATGAATTATTGACCAATTCATTTGTACTGTATTTATACAACTGATACATTTTAATATGTGATATAATTATATGAGGATTTTTTTAATCTATGCGTTATGCAATAACTGTAAAAAGTCGAAATTTATCAATGCAGTGACAACTAAAATGCTACGTAGGAAATGCATGTGGATATCGTGTTATATATATATATACTTTGCTAAATTACAGTTTAAAACCAGACAACTACAGCGCATGCGTGTAAAATGGCCGCTATGTCACCCAAATGCCGTATGCAGTGGCTCTACTCCACTACATCAGGCTGCGGCAAGGACAGTCTCAAACTGCAGTGTTGAACTTGAGGATGAGTGCCCCTGGCCCTACCTCAGTAAAATATTTCAATATGAAATAAAGTAAACAAAGGCTATAAAATTAGGCAATTCCTTTGCCTCCCTATAAAAAATATGAAATCCATCTAATTTGAAAAACTATGTTGAGGTATGTTTCACTAATTTGCTATTAACTAGCTATATTTAACTAAGTTAACCTGGTTTCTTTGCTAATGCCTGGTTAGACTAGCATCAAATTCAGTAGCTAACATAAAATGACTAGGCAGCAAGTGAAATTCTAGCTAATGGTAAATATTGTTTATTTACATGATATTTTACTTCTGATTACTTCATTAGAAAACTACGTAGTATTAGCATATGACCAACAAAGTTACAGAGATTGAATGATGTTTTCAGGCAAAATGGCATAGTTTTAGGTAAGTAAGAAAAGTTACTTTTTACATGAAAACATTACATTAGTCATCACTTATAAACATTTAAATGTAGGAACTTTTTTTTTTTTTTTTTTTTTTCACTAGAGTACATGTTTGGCTGGATACTTTCAATTAAATAATGTAATTGAGAAATATTTTATGACACATTATATTACTTTGACTTATATATAATTTCTCAGTACTTTTTCCACCTGTGTAATTCTGTGATTTTAAATGATCAATGAAGATCTAACTTTTCTTTTTTGCATGTTTACTATTTACACTTGTATCCAACAGAAGATTAAAACACATTTTAAGATATCTCGTGATATTTAATGTGTTCATTTTACATGGAATAAAGAAGTTGGAGGCCAAAGGTTCACACAGATAACAGCAATTCCTTCCTGACATACTCATGCTTTGAAATTCCCTTGAGGAGTGTGAATCGCCTGATTCTCGCTCATTGTAATTCCACACAGTCGGGCCCGGCACTGCAGATTGCTCTGATGTTTGATTCATCGGCCCTCATTTTTGTCGTGATTGCGTTCTCTGCGTGTCACTAGGCCCACTGTGAATGGGTGTGATTGGCAAAGGCAAAACATCGCTGCATTTGTTTCTGGAGGTTGTAATTTGTGAAATGCCTTTTTAAAAAAACATAATTAGGAATCCCCTCTAAATCTTTGTAGATAACCGATTTTCTCAACAAGTCATAATTTCAACTTCATGGAACTCAATTTCCTTGTTTTCTGTTTGACATGTTTGTTTTGATTTTTAAAGGTGATTACAGTAGATAACTTTTTCTAACTTACATCTGATTCTGATATTCCAAGCACAAAGGCATACAAGTGATGTCTCCCACTCCCAACAATGTTCATTAGGATTTATCACCTCAACAATAAATGACAATTATGACAGAATTAGGTCATCCATGCTTTTAATCTGCTTTACAGACCATTGGATGTCTCGCTGGTTTGAGATGGACATGCCAGTTTCAATTAAAATGTCAATCAATTAAAATTTTCCAAGAAGAGTTTGAATTTTTTGCATATACTTTCACATGCTTATCAATCACAATAATAATAGAGGTGTGAATTGTGACTTTTTAACTGGGCTGAAATCTTTTTGGCATCCATTCTGTCATACCTCTGGCAAGTTCATGCTTCTGTAAGCTACAGATGAACAAGCCTATATCTTAGGACAGAGTTAATGGTGTAGCTTTAATGCATATCTCTTGATATTTCATAAACATTTTGCATGAGATCAGATTTAATAAATATATACCAGCACTGCTTTGTGTAAGGAAATTAGTAGACGGGTTTTGTACTTATTGCATGTGAAATTCTATTAGACTGTAGCCAAAATGCTGAAAATGGGACATGAGAATGTTCACCTGCTTTGACATCATCAACATCAAAAAGAATGGAGGGGAAGATGCAGACATGAAAACTTTGGAGAATAATGGCCAAAAAAAGTGCAAGCTGATTTTCCTAACAGGGTCTGCAGAGGATTGCATCTTGCACATGAGCAAAAAAGCATGCCTTATCTATTTTAGTATATTTGTCTTAACAAATATACAATTTGGAGCATTTCTACTTAAAAGTGCAAAACACAAGGTGGAGCCTATGAAACCCACCCACAAGGTGATTTATGGCTGCAAAACTTCACTTTAAGAGTGGCAGTTGTTTGCTCTAAACCTATCAAGGGGCAGTTATTAAATTTGCAGAAGCCCATTTTTACCATTTTAAGATAAAAATAAAT
>JANDJT010000021.1:6219056-6256273 GCA_024331685.1 Stegophilus panzeri | reverse complement strand
TTTCTCTATTTAATTTGCATGCAATGTTATTTACACAGTTCCTCTTTGTAAATCATCTTCACCGTGTCCATAAACTAGGGTCCATATTCAGAGTTGAGTTAAACAATCATACTGAATTAATACAAAATTGCACACATCAGTATTCAGACTTCAGTATTAGAAGTTTGTTGAAAATAGAGCCTTGTCTCAGTAATGCATGATTCTGATCATAAGCCCATTGCATGGCATTGAGAGGGGTTTTAAGTCGAGGGCCACTGCTGTTGTAAGTACAATATGTGACCCTGAAACATGTTCTGGATAAAATAATTGCACTCAGAAATTGTGAAATGGCATACAAAATCCAGAAATTCAAATAAAGAGCAGGTGCATAAGAAGAATCTGTATACAGAAATGTTTCCCTATGTGAATATAGATGTAACTTTTTTAACTTTGAAGGTAACTCTGAATATGGCGTTATCGATACTGTTGATCAGATGTTGTATTCAAACTAATACTCATGATTTGTGATCTTAGTAAATCAGGTCCTGATGATCAATACAAATCTAAAATCAGTACTTCTCTACCACTCAGAATTACCAAGAAGAACCAAAAACAAACTTTCCTCAACAAGCACCTACAGAAGACTCTGATGATACTATACATTGTACAAACACTTTCTGAAAGAAAGAGCTATGTAAAAACAGAGATATGTGTAAACATTTAGAGAAGGAAGGGGGCTTGGATAGGACAAACTCTTTCCCTTAACCAGCATAAACAGTAACAAAACCGATTATGCAGGCAAAAAGTAACTGAGAGAATACTAGTTACAGATGGAAAAGATCATATGAGGTATAAGAATGAAATGGTGGGGGGGTAAAATTAATTGAAGAAAGAGTCACATACTTGCATGGTCAAGTCTCATTGAATACAAATGTCCAAATCTCATTAATTGCATTTATTTTCCAATAAAATGTCATGACATAGGATGCATAAAGCTAAACTTATTCAAAATGGCAGATCTAGAACGGTTAAATACAGTACGTTTATCTACAATATATCTGAAAGCTCTCAGTTTAAGCACGTCTTCAGTAAGTAAGAAATGGAATTTATAATAACAATTTCAACTGCCGGGTTCTCTAAAAATAAGTTTAATTAAACTATAGAAGAAATCGGCAAAGGGATAGCACAGCTCTCAGAACCTGAAACTGAAGGTCCAAAATATTTTTTCATTGCTTTTACTGTGCAGTTAACCAAGAGAAAGAAAGAGATTTTAATAGCTAGAAGCAACAGCAATTAACTAATGGTGGGAAATGACTCGTTTTATGATACCACAATATTTCCTCTGTCTACGAGCTTCAGTGAAATGCACCAAACCTGGATATGTAACGAGTTTAATCAGATATATTTTATCAGGAAAATCACCAAACTGTGCAAGTCATACAGGAGTGTAAAAGAAATATTCATGTTTCTCTTCCACAACATAAAGCTAACATATATAATAGAATAAATATGAATTAACTTAGCTATTCGATTTTTTGTATGAAGTACAATAATGAAAAACTCAAAAAATCTGGAAGAAGCATTCATAGCTATACTGCAATGTGTTAAAGCTTACTAACCAATAGGTGCCTGTGAAAAGCATGCATACTGTAAATGATATTATTACACCATGAATTGTACTGTGAGTTTATTTGAAATATCTTTACATTTTAAGGCATGTGTTTCAGGTCTAGTGGAATTAAGAAAGCTTCAACGTGCCTCTGGTTCATGAAGAATATTGAAAATAGTGAACATCTGATCTAGAAGCATTTAAGAGTAGTGTAAGTTGTATGTGGAAGACTGATGGGCAGGTGAGGCCGGATTGGCTATGCAGCAATAGACCTAGCAGGGTTTTTTTTTTTAAACTTGAAACTCCAAAAGAGCAAAAGACAGCATTTGTGTTCACACCTGCCAGAACTGAAAGCACTCCAAAATTTCTGGCCAGACATTCAGAGGCCATGGCAAACTGCATATTAACATTCTGTTCAGAGCTGAAAGCTGAGACACAGATCTAGTGTCTTTCAAAACAAGGCTAGCATAGAGGACTAGTATAGACATGCCCACAAATCCACAGCGTGGTATATCAAACAGGAATAAATAGAAATAGAATGCAAAATCACTTTATAGAAGATGACAATTCAGCAAATGTTATGTTTGTCATTTAGAATTACATCATTCTCGCTCACTTTAAAAAAAAAAAAAAAATACACAGGCAAAATACTTCTATGAGTTCCTCACAGCCCCAAAGTACAAATGTCTGTATATAGTATGTACAGCAATAAAACATGAAACACACATTTAAAACACAACTCTATTCAGTCACATCAACTGTGTGCTAGAAATATAGAAATATACAGATTTAGACCATGATGGCACAGTTTTAAGTTTCATGTCAGAAAGTAGGATGGTTCATTTAAGGCAAAATTTAAATATTTTTTTAAGGGTTTTACACTGAGCTTTTAGAAAAAAAAAAAATTATCAACCATAGCTCACAAAATGTAGATGTGCCCAACCATTATTGACCTGACTATAGTAACACGCTGGTGGTATAGTCAGGAAATAATTTCGGGGGGGTTTAGCACAAAAAAAACTAGCATAAAAAAATTTCATTGATAAGTGTGACATGCTCATGCAATTTGTGTTAGTAGTAGGAGCGATAATGATATTCAGAATTTGTCACTATTTACCATCCACCAATCTTGCCATATTAATAATGGCAATAGGCAGAGGAAATAAAATACCTTCATGACAGTTCCACTGATAATAATTAAATTAACATGCTAGTAAAAAGGTGAAAAAGACATTTTTATCTTTGATTTGAATTTATTCATTTTCTCCTCCTGTAATAGACTTCGCCGGCTGGCACTTCGATATTGCTACAGTTAGAGTATAGCTCGCTGGCTGTTAGCGTTCAAACACAAGCAGGAAAAATGCCTGATCCTGCTGGCTTAAGCTTGTTTTGCAGCTGCTAGCCAGTAAAATGTGATTAAACCAAATGAATAGATGTGTTAATTTGGCATTAAATATGGAGACCTTTTGTGAGCATCATTATGCACTTTTACAGCACAAAACATGTTATATCAGTACCATTATGTTTACCACCCATGAATAAGCAGCATAAAATGAACTGTCATAAAATATTTCAGGTTCAAATCCAAAATCCCTCCAGCTATGCGCCAGTAACACAAAATCAAAAGAAGACACTGGTGCCTCCTAAAACAATATGAAAATCAAAATCAGTTGTGTTTCTATAAGCCCCATATTTGATTGTAATGGCTAACAGAACAATGATGATTTAACATGGTCTGGCTCTAGTCAATCTGTTCAGGCTCAGCGTCCATGCAAGTCTCCCATGGGTTCTTAGGCATGTGGGGCATGGAGAAGAGAAGGAGGGCAATCCCACTGAGGAAGAGGAAGGCGAAGGCTATGCAGGCGCAGATGAAGGACCAGGAGTAATAGTATTCAATCCAGATGGTCTCCTCACTCTCAATCATCCTCTTTACTGACTGCCTCATCACCTCCACTGAAATGATGGCACATACACCTGCAGGAGAAATGAGGGAACAGAGAGGACAGTCTGATGAAGGAGAATGCGCTGGGAAGTAAAATAAGGGAGAATCTCAAAATCAGCAATGAACTTATACAATAAATGCAAAAATAGTGCTTTTATTATTTTTTTCAAGGCAGTTGAAATAAAATGCAGAAAGTGAAATCAAGTCGCATATCAAATCGTCACATCCTCTGCTCTGTCTATGAAACCAGACATGCTGCTTGTATGTGACATCACTGAACATGGACACTACCATTACTCTTTGCCTGTCAGAGCAATCCTATAATCCCAAAGCCAAGGGACAGTGTGTGCTTTTAATAAGTCAAGCCAAAGGTGGTCCTACAGAGTGTTTATCAGGGGGATGAATACTTATACAACCAACGAATGTCTGCCTTTTTTTTTTTTTTTTATAATTAACTTTGACATGAAAGTAAAAAGTATTTTTCATCTTCAAATGTTAGATAGTTGAAATGGTAAAAATCCCAATTAATTTTATTACAGTTCCAGGTTGTTAGACTGCAAAATGTGGAAAGGTTCAAGGGGGTGAATACTTATGCAAGGCAATGTACAGACAGTATGCGTAGACTACCAGTCAAAAGTTTGGACTTGCTAGCTTCAATAAATATTATAATGTCTTAAGACGTTTTGTAAATTGTGTAAATATTGAAGTTAATGCCCATGTACACATTTATTCCTGAATCAAAATGTATTTTAAAAAGGAGTTTTTGCTTTGGGAATTTGGGAAAAGCCTCCTGAGTGAAGTTCCCTCCTGAAGTGTTGCCAAATCTGCACAAAGCTTCATCATAGTATAATTCCATATGTGTTATTTCATACTGTTAATAACTTTTAAAAAAATTATTTGTAAAAATGAATATGAGCAGGTTGTGTACAAACTTCTGACTGGTAGAATTAGATATTGGAAGATATCCAGACACTCGTTGTCTTACCAGCAAATGCATAAAACATTCCGGCAGGTTTGTGGAGATAGTCCTTGCCTTTCCATAGAGATCCCAGAATGCACAGAGATCCCAGAATAATGAAGGCCAGGCTGAAAACAGCAATGGCTGCTGCTGAGATGTTGTACTCTGGAAAGAGAGTAATGCAATTCAATTTTCAATTCAGTTTACTTCTAGAACACATTTAAAACATCTGACTAAAGTGCTGTACTACTGAGAGGAATTGAGATTAAAAAGGCACATCAGCTTCACAGAATAAGACTTGTAACGTAAAACAAAAAACATTAAAAGATGATAAAATATACAATGTATGAATCCCCTTATTAAAATGACTAAGTAGACACATGACTTAAAAAAATCAAGGGACAAATACAGTCATATGCCAAGGAGAAAAGATGGGCCTTAAGGTAAGATTTAAATTAGTCAAAAGTTGAAGCAGATCTTACTCTAAAAGATAGCGGATTCTGCAAACCAGGGGCAGCTACTGAGAATGCATGGCCACCCTTGTGTTTTAATCGTGGACATGAGACATTTAGCAGTAATTTACTAGTAGATCAAAGCGCCCTGCCTGAAGTGTAAGAATTAATCATATCACTGATGTACTGTGGAGCCAGTATTGCCTTAAAAACAAACAGTAAAAATTTAAAATCAATTCTATGATTGACTGGAAGCCAGTGTAGAGATGCCATGACTGGTGAAATATTGTCTCTTATTCTTGTACTGATAAGAAGTCTAGCGGCAGTATTTTGGACAAGTTGCAAATGGGAAAGTGAAGACTGACTAACTCCCATGTAAAACTGGAAATGTTATGTATCAACCTGGAATTGGGCGCATGTCTATATTGTCTCAACGCACTGTGAAGAGGATGGTTCGAGTGGCCAAAAAATCTCCAAGGTTCACAGCTGGAGAATTGCAGAAGTTAGTTGCTGTCACGATTTCCCCTCGAGCTAGCGCTGCAGTATTGCAGCGTGTTCGGAAAACCGAAGCGCAAGCTCGTTGCGCGAGCCTGGTGCGCGAGCGCTTAGCGAACGCACTCATTTCGGTCTTCAATGACATTGACTTTGTTTACTTTGGACACGTGCTTTTGTTATGGTTTATGTCCTGTCTCCGCCCCTGTATTGCCATTGGTTGTTTCCCGTGTGTGGCATCATTGTTTTCAGCTGTCCTGTGTTTCACCTCTGATTACGTTTGTCATTTAAACCCCTCATGTCTCTTTGCTCATCACGTAGTATTGAGTGTATTCTCGTTACCAAGCGATTGTTCCTTGTTTCACGTTTTGATTCATGTTCATTGACTTTGTTTCTCGTTTCTCGTTTTGGATTCTAGCCTTGCCCAGTTTATGCCTGTTTGTGTATCGCTTGACCCATTGTGTATTTTGACCATGCTCTTGTATCATGATTAGGATTTGTCTGCCTGTCTCTATCAAATAAAAGTCTTTAACTGCATTTGTATCCGTCCTAACTTCCATTACGTAAATTACATGACAGTTGCGTCTTGGGGTCAAAAAGTCTCCAAAACCACAATCTGAAGTGACCTACATCACCACAAGTTGTTTGGAAGGGTTTCAAGAAAAAAGCCTCTACTCTCATCCAAAAACAAACTCAAGTGTCTTCAGTTTGAACAGTTTTGAACTGGAACTTCAAATGGGATCGGGTTCTACGGTCAGATGAAACCAAAATAGAGCTTTTTGGCAATAAACACCAGAGGTGGTTTTGGCGCACACAGAGAGGGAGGCATATGGAAAAGTACCTCATGCTCATGGTTAAATATGGTGGTGGCTCTTTAATGTTTTGGGGGTTTTTTTCTGCCAGAGGACCTGGACATTGCATTCATGGCATCATGGACTCTATCAAATATCAACATGGTTTACTGACCACAAAATCAAGGTCCTGCCATGGCCATCCCAGTCTCCTGACTGGAAACCCATAGAAAACCTGTGGGGTGAACTGAAGAAGAGAGTCCACCAGCGTGGACCTCGACATGTGAAGGATCTGGAGAGATTCTGTATGGAGGAATGGTCTCAGATCCCTTGCCATGTATTCTCCAACCTCATCAGTCATTATAGGAGAAGACTCAGAGCTGTTATCTTGGCAATGGGAGGTAGCACAAAGTATTGACTAAAAGGGTGCCAATAGTTGTTGCACACCTATATTTAACAATTTTTTTAAAAATATAAACCTGTGTTTTATTTGGAATTGTTTGATATCCATGAGAGCAGAGTATTTTTTGTGATTTTTTTTAACAAACAAAAAAAAAAAAATCAAAAGGTTAAAAATAAAGACAAATTTTCACAGCCTTCTTTGCTCATATTTACAAAGGGTGCCAATATTAGTGGAGGGCACTGTAGATGACAAAATAAAGTATGTCATAACATCAAGCATGTCTTATTGCCCAAAAGGTTAAGGAGACATGAACAAAGAATCTTAACCATTCAACTATAGATTAGTTTGTGTTTAATTGTTTTAGATGTACTGATATTACCTGTTCATTCATTCATTCATTCATATACTGGTCAGTGTCTGGATCCTGAGTCTATCCTGGAAACATTGAATACAAGGCAGGATTACACCCTCCATGGGATGCCAGGCAATAGAAGGGCATTATAAACACCCAATGGCACACTCGTTCACACTTAGCAGGTCAATCCACCTACTGCTTCTTTTTGTGTGGAAGAAACTAGAGAAATCCATGTTGGCATGGGGAGAATGTACTAAAGTCCACACAGACAGTGACCAGAGCTCAGGAGCTGTGAGACTGCAACACTACCCACTGTGCCACTGTGCTACTTTGGACCAGTTATGACTGGTATTAAATTTTGCTAAAGTTACTGAAATCATTTGTGAGTACACTTGAGTGTTGATATCTGTTCTTGACTGAAAATTAATGTCGGTTATGCAACACACAAGTGCAACATGTCTGGAACTCCACATGGAGTATCTGAACTTTCTTATTTTCTTTTACTTTTATTTAACCTTAATTTAACCAGGTTAGTCACACTGAGATAAAAAAAAACACGTAACTTTTTTTTTATTTATTTATTTTTTTTTATAAATCTACAGTATAATGAACTAAAATAAACATATAGAATAAATCTAAAACACAATTCATATCCTGTTAGAATGGACTCAAAAGGCATCATAATTTTTTATTAGAAGCCATTAAAGTTTATGACAATGTCTATAATACATTTATGCATTCAACAGAATGCATTACACCTAGTGTTTATGACACATTATATCGACAGATATAACATTTTATAGTATGGTTTGATGTATGTGCTATGAACACTACTAATAATGCATTATGTTAACAATTCAAAAATAAAGCTAGCTATAACATGTAATGCATTTTCATGGATATAATGTGTTATGAATGCATTATAGCATGATATGAATGTGTTCATAGTTCAATACAAATGAAAGTTAAAACAGGAGCTTTAATAAAAAAAAAAAATAATAATAAGGAAAGCAATATCATTCATATAGTACAGATTTTGTCAAATCATAGGAAAACGTTGTGGAAAGCAGATGCCAGCGGAAAAAAGATGACTTTGTGGCTCATGTGCACCACAAATGCTGGAAGCACAAACTCTGAGAGATGTTTATAGATCTATGAAAGCAGAGATCAGATTGAGCATGACAGACATAGCTTGCTTTACAATATTTTTTGTCCCCAATTCACTGGAACAGATCCTCAGTTTCTACAGAATTAGTCCAGAAATTATTGCTCTTTGCAAATTATTACAGCAGCATCTGCCACTTATGGCTACTTAGACAAATCATTTCGCTAGAGTCATGAGTCTTGCTTTCGCTAATGATGAACCAAATGGAATTCGCACACTATACTGAGATTGGTTTCAGTTAATAGACTTATAATATGATGTCTTCATATTATATGTGTTCATTTTTCTGTTTTAGGATTTAAGGTCCTCTGTGCAATGTAGTGCAGCCTTTGGGGCTGCCTTTGTAGTCACTGCTGTATTACGTGCTCAGATGGAGTATAATGTGCACAGTCTGTTGTAAGGACAGCGCTAGAGAATAATAAAATAATCAAGGAGACAGAATGGTATGCTAACTACCAGGCTCAGGCTCATCATCCAGAAACCCACCGACGCCATTCACTGAGGCATGAGAATTGTTCATCACACCCCCTGCCATGATCCCCTTAGGGACCATGTTCAAGATACAAATTACATCCTACATTACACTGTACATGAGTCTTGCACATGAACAACTTTTTAGCACTATGAATCTATACATATAGGGCTGTATTCTGAGTTGAGGTAAGTGCACATATTCAGAAGTTAATACAGAAATTTTGTACATTGTTTTCAGACCCCGGAGTTAACACCAGACTTAAGCATTATTTATATGCTATATAAGAGTTATGCATGCGGTGTTTGTTGATGTTGTGTCAGTGTCCTGTAATTCCAAACTCGCTCTTAAGCTGCATATAGCAATGGGCATGTGTTCTTTACAGTAGAGTGCAACAAATTAACAAAAATTTAAAACATGCTCATCCTGCACACACATTAGGATATCATTAGAATTTCAGGGCTACATTAAGTAGTGCACACAATTATTTAATGGCTTGTGATCCATCCATCCCTCCATCAATTCTCTGTATCGCTTATCCTACGAAGGGTCGCGGGGAGCCTATCCCAGGGGACTCGGGGCACAAGGCAGGAGACACCCTGGACGGGTTGCCAATCAATCGCAGGGCATAATCACACATCCATTCACACACTACAGACGATTTGGAAATGCCAATCAGCCTACAATGCATGTATTTGGACTGGGGGAGGAAACCGGAGTAACCAGAGCAAACCCTTGACGCATGGGGAGAACATGCAAACTCCATGCACACAGGGTGGAGGCAGGAATTGAACCCTCAACCCAAAGTGTGAGGTGCAAAAAAAAGTAAAATAATAGGATGTGTTGGATCAAGTGCTATTTTATAAGCTGCTGAATAATGAGGGTGGAAGCTATAATGTTAAATGCAAACAAATTTACAGTCATGAAAGTGATGATTACCACTAGGACTATTCATGCAGGATTATATACTAGACTCCTGTTAGATGTTTATTTCAATTCTTGCCATATTTTTTATTCATATATCATTGTATTAGTCTTTATTATTCTATATATTTTTTAACTGTCTCTTGCTTTTAGGCTACATCTTATTACATTTAACAGCAAAAAATAAACATTTTCTTTCCATGCTTTTCCATCCCATTTTTGACTTAAAAGCAAGTGTTTGTGTTTAAAGGAGGTGGCTTAGTCAGATGCTTCTGCTCAAGAAAGATTTTACAAGGTGTGAACTACAAGTAGTTAATTTACACAATCTGAAATGGGGAGCCAAGAAAATTAACTTAAACATGTGCAAACCCTGTCTCTGAATATTCGCAACTTTCCCCCCTTAAATACTGATGTAACTTTTGGACATATGTGTCTTTGACTTTGGCGCTTTGTGATTTGTCCAAGGTGAAATGATTCAGAACTTAAAATGCAACTGAAATACCACAATGAGAACAATTACATACAATTACAATCAAATTGCAAATCAGGTTTATTGTCAAAATGTACAGACTGTCAGCTGCAATGAACAAATCAAACAAAAGCAACTGAAGTAGTTCAACACAATGAATGCTTCAAGTGGTTTCCCCAAATTGAACTGAAAATGTAACTTATAATGACTTCTCCAGTCTCAAAATTATTCAACCCCTTGAATAGAATCCCTCACAACAGCACATATATGCAAAACAGGTGTTGTCTCAAGCACACGTGATGCATCTAATCAAGGGCTTCATTAGTAGCACCAGGTGTGCTTGAGCTGGAACACATGAAATACCTGAACTGGCTAGGGGTAGCAAATTTATGAAATACCAGATTTCTGAGAAAGCAGGTTATGAGAAACCCTCGAGTGACTGCAAAAGACCTGCTGCAAGACTTGGTGGCAATGGGCACTGTACAGAGTCATGTCCTTTGGCTCTTTCTATCCATAGTGTTTTGAGGTAGCATGCAAAAAAACAAACCTTTCAGTAATGCTAACTAGATTCAGTTAGCTAGATAGCTAGATAACTTTAATGCCACGTAGATGTTTCTATCCAAACAATATGGATTTCCCAAAAACACTGTGGGATGGGAACACATTCCCAAGCCCTATAAACCTTCCAGTACAATGGTTATTCGAGTGGATAGTCTACTCTCTCATACAGATATTCTTACCTCTTTGTGTTTTAACCTCAAATATCTCAGAGTTTTCTCCAGGAGTGAAGTGTCTGAAGTAGGAGCAGTTGACCTCTGTGAGGAAAAAAGAAAATGACAGGAATTCTCTGTTACTTGAGAATTATTAGGAAATTAAATCTATAGATAAATTTAATGATAAATGCATAGGGGAAATTGAAGCCTACTACTTAATTGGTTATTGGCCACTAAATAATCATCAAATTGTCAAATCCCAAGAGACACTGCGTCCAACAAACATGGCTGCCAAGGACTCCAAACACACAGTATAATAAACATAATATAAAGCACACACAAACACATTCAACACACAGTATTGCTCAGTGTAACCTTGTCTCTTGACATACCAAGCCTTACTGTTTATGCCTGCTATGCTGGTTTTGTCCAGTTTGTCCCCTTTTTCTGGTTTGTCCCCTGGATTCTAAATCTAGTCTTGCTGTGTTTTGCCCTTTTGTTCATCGCTTGTGTGTCCCTACTTCCACTTTGCTTCACGATTTGGATTTGTTTGCCTGTCATAAAATTAAGTCTTTTAACTACACCTGCAACTGTCTCTGCAACCTGACACAAATAGCTCTTTGTCAGAAAGGGTACTAAATTTTATAATTATGGCACAATTGATTTCCAGTCCCAGCCTTGGGGAACCCCTGTATTAAATAAACAATAAAACATGGTGTTGTGCACTGTTTTAGGAAATTAATCAACAAATTTCCAAAAACAGTATTTCCTGAAGTGTTTAATTCCTATTATACTACAGGAATTTGCCAACGATTACAATTTTTTATTAAAACACACATCATACGTATCCATTTGTAGTTACATTTAATGTTGTGGAACATCCACAAAACAAGTTAGTCCATGTTATCACTTACGCTATTACAGCTATAAACAGATATAAACCCACCCAAGTGTCAGAAAGTTATGGCTTTACCTCGCTTGCACTGGAGACTCCTTCCAAAAAATGCTAATGTCATATCAGGGAAAACATCATCATATTAACAATGACGCACATTTTAAAAAAATGTGGAGCATTTGTGTGGAGTGTCTGCCACACTTCAGCTGTCAGTGCTTCTGTTATAGAAAATGAATCAACACGTCCTGACCCAACAAATTTGAGATTTAACCATGCTGTGGTACAAATGATATTAACTTATTATAGAATTATTTTATGCTATTTATATTCGTACGGATAGGATCACACTTATCAAGCCAACACATATGAATTCTATTTCATAACTCTATTTTGGGAATCAAAATAATTCACACTCTTCCCAGCTGTAAAATCATGAAAGTTTATGCATTCATAAACTTCAGGATGGGAAATATGATAAAGTGCAAGACACTAAGCCTCTATGACCACCACCACACACAGGGAACCCTGAACTCCTGAACCTAGCAGTTTGCACTTGTCAATGCATATCAAATCCCTATCCATACAGACAGTACTCGAGGCTGCTGACAAGCGTTAAACCCCAACTATTGAGGCTAAACATTTTACGTCTGAGAATGTGATTACAATAAATGAGAGTGGCAGGTTAAACCAGACAGATACCAAGCTATAATTGTGTGGATTATCTTTTCGGCCTATGGAATCAATTCCATGTCAAACCATTAATATTAGTAAAGTAGGTCAAGTGCAAATATTAGAGGGCCATGCTATGTACACTCCAAAAACTGATCTTAGCAAGTAAAAACATAGAATTAATGTTAAAACATTAAATATAGGTAAAGATATATAGTATTTCATATTATGAGATTACTTTTTATTTTTTTTCTAAAACAAATGGTAGACAATTCATCTTATTTAAATACAGCTCAAGCTTAAGATTATTTCTATTAGCAAATAATTTAGCTTCTTTCTATACATTAAGACAAAAACTATGTTAAAAAATATAAAAATAAAATTTTTTAACAATCTTATGTTTTGTAATAATCTCATAATGAGAAATATTAGACCATTACACACATATCAATACTGATATTTACTGAAATGCTGAAATTATAGTGACCCAATTTACAGTGAACCCCACCAACTTGGGATTTCCAACTTTCCCAACTGTAACGGCATCTAAACTTTTATTTCAGGAAACTCAAGCATGAAGCTAAAAATGGAGCTCAGATGAATCAGCATAGTGTGGTTAGAATACTGAGTTATTCTTTGTGAACCCAGTCTGATGTAAAACAGAATTTGAAGGATTGTACCAAGCAATTTTGCTGTATTTCACACAAACGAAATTATAAGAATAACCTATAACCACCAACCTTTGCCATAACTATAATCATTATTAACTTGAGACTTCTTACAAATTTGCAGTTGTTAGATTGTTAGTGAACCACATGCTTTCTGCATAGTTGGCTGAACCAAATGCGGTATGTTGTTTAATGGATACCAGTCTCACAGCTCTGCAAAGCAGCATATGCAGGGTGTGGCAGCAGCTGGCAATGCTATTTTGGACCAAAGATTGTAACTCCTATGTTGTGATGTTTAAATTTTATTTTAACTGCTGCCCATGTTGTGTAGTGCACCCACTGTATGCTTCTTCCTTCTATATGAAGGGACATATGGATTTTCCACATGTCCCTTTATTCTGGTTGCTATGTGGCATTCTTGAGAACAAATTGTATTATTTCTGTTGTGAGAAACCCCCCTATTTCAGCCATTTGTATTAGTTTTCTACTATTTTGAATTCAGTGCATTTTGTGTTTACTTGTTTACCAGTCCTGCAGTAATTGCGTACAGGGAAAAACAGCCTCTAATTTCATAAAGAATCGATAATGATAATGAAGATTATTTTCCCCCTCAATCCATGGGCGTAACCACGCATTCTTTGGGGGGGTCGTGTGTCCCCCACTGTTGAGGAAATACCAATCTGTCCCCCCCAATATACATTAGAAAATATTTTCTATATGTCCCCCTTTAATGAACCCTGCCAATGGATCTGTCTTTTCAACTATTCTATTTATTTATGTCTATTCCTTTTTAATATTTTTCCATTTGTTAAGGAAAATAGGTGTGTGCCCCCCCTCCAATTGTACACATGGTTGCGCCCATACTCAATGCAAGTTCGTTGATATATTTTAGCAGCTCAGTCTGTAAGAAAAGGAGACAGCAGCCAAGCGTAGAAAAGTGCAGCAGAACATACGAGTTTTTTTTTCAGACAGTCAGTAACTAGATACCTACATAGTAGGTAACCTTAGCTTAGTATAGAAGGCATCATACCATGGCTTGGTTTGTTCTTAAGAATGTCAATTAACTTTTGATATTTGCACACCCACGAAGTAGGCTAGGCTAACGTCAGTTCCAGTTTTTGACCATTAACGTTACATTCACTTGCATATCCTCCCACCGAGTCCGTTGGACCCCCCCCAATGTCCATACCATGGTTACGCCCTTGCCTCAAACACAGTAGTGCTACCATCTGGGGAATAGCCCTACAGGCAACAAACCAACAAAACCCAACAAGGTCAAACTAAGTGCAGAAGTGAATGAGCTATATGACAGTAAGTCTTGAATTTCTTCCAAAAACAACACTAATCTAATAAAATGGACACTACAAACCTGTTTCTTATGCCAGGCAAGACATACATCTGTTGTAATTATGTAGTCAGATTAGTTGACTACAGTGTCATTATAGAATGATTTTTAGCAGGATATTTATTGGACATAGGGTACTGCTGCTTATTTGGTGCATATGTGGGTGGTAATATTTTAGAAACATCCCAGGATATATGTTCTGGCAATGAATTGGCTGAATGAACCATAGCCCAGTTAATGTGTTCACATTTTCAGTTGCTCTGTTTTTGGTTATCACCTTCAATGCAGCAAGCAATTTCTGCAATACGTTATGCACTCACCAATAATAAGAATCAATTATACCAATACTGAGTCTGACCCAAAGTTGTGTCTATAGTCTGACAAGACTGAGCCTTCAGTGTCTTCAATTTTGATCTCAATTGGGGCAACTCTGAAGCCTAGATTTATTAACAGTGTGCCTACATTGTTCCAACACTGCTATCAGATTGGCTCAATACTGACAACATATTGTTCAATACCAAGCTTACTTTAAGCCAGCACTGATCTTTAACTGGCTCAATACTGAGTGGTGACACGAAGGAGAATGCTCTTAGCTCCCCCTTAATGTCCCTCTAGAAATAGGTAAATGAGGAAATGATGAGAGCAATGAACCATTCTGCACTTCAGGTGGAACAATAAACCAGGGTCTATAACTGCTCTGAAAGTCACCAGCATTCCCCATGAGAAGAACTTGTACTCCCAAACTGAAATCCAGTAAGCCTTGCCCTCTCTTCACACTATCATTTGATTCAATGGACTTTTCACTCCATCTGGATATATTGGTGTGGGTGCAATGTATTTTCATTTCTTGGCAGATCCTGAGCCCAATGAGAGAGAGAATGAGAGAGAGAGACAGAAATATCCACCTGAGTCTTGTGCCAGGGCCTCTCCTGCGCCACCCTAAGGTTTGTACCGAGGCTTCTCCTGTTCTGCTGGCGAAGCCTCCATTGCTTAGGATGTCATTGCTTCGAATTTGTACCACCCATCTTTGAGGAGGAGCTCCTAGTGCCCTGATCTGAGGCAAGTTACCAATGTTGTCTGATGTCTGTGCATCAGACTAGGCCTCTCTGCCTGTCTGCACTAGGCAAGAAGGTGTTTCCTGAAGCTTGTGGATGACTTCATTGAACCATTGGCATGTGGGTTCTCTGATACTCTGGACACCTTTAAAGACAGGTTTTGCAGATATACGTATTCACTAGGTACCTTTGCTGACCTGTTAGTGTGCTGGTCAGCCACCCTGTATCTCTGCCTGGTGCCATGTGGCGGTCAAAGGAGGTCAGTGTTTCTTTTTTGGTCCTGATCCTGGCCTATTGGTTTATTCTCTGATTGTGCCCACCTGTTCTGTGTTACTTTCTAATTAGTTTCTCTATTTATACCCTGATGGTTCATTGTCTTAGCAAGTCTTATCAAGTCTGAGCCTTATAGTTTTATTCCTCTATTTATGTTTTCCTGGTTTTGACTCCTGTTTGTTCTGAAAATGATTATAGATTATCCCACATTAACACTATCTGCTGTGATTCAACCCCTGTAATTAACTCTGAGAATGATTCTTGGTTTGTCCTTGATAAAACTCAGTCCTTGATCCACACTTCAGTCCTGCTACAGACTTCTATACGTTACAACTGGTCTGTTCAGGTGTGGATGTCAGTCAGCATGTGAATGAAAGCTGGAGCTCAAACCCCACTTGCGTGTCTTGCTGGACAGCTGACTATTTACGCAGCCTAAATTTGTTTTGGGATTTTATTGCTCTCTCACCCTGGCTATATGCAACCATACTTTCTTAACACAAGTTACGCTATCCTATATCACATAACTAGTCTATTGAAAAATGTCTTTCAATATTACTGCTTCAAGTTTCAAAAATCTTGAAAAGATTATTTATTGCCATATAACAACATTAAGTACTTGGATTCGGTACAGTTCTGGATGTGTGCCAGTCAGTCTATCAATATCTTTCTTCTCTATGTGTTTTTATCATTGATTGTCAAAAAAACGTATTACTGGATAAAGTTCTGTTTTATGTTGTTTGTTAAAAATAAAAATAGTTTAATTATTTTTATCTTTTTTATTTTTACTTTGTCATAATTTCAAGGCTACATTGAACCAATCTTGACTGTTATATCAGATCAAGCTACTCTTCCAGTCCATCATAACAGGCAGGAGGTTGTAACCAAAACTTTGCAACTTATTAACAATACATTACTGTGCTGTAATGCATATGTGATTAAAAAAGACACATCCTTAATTAATATTAAGGATAGCTTTAATTCCTTCTGAATTTCTTTAAGTATTCCTCATTTGCCAGCATGCACATCAGATTATGAGCTGTTAATTCTCAATATCTCTTGTCCACTATTCCAGCAACCATTGTGGCTCATTGCAGTCCTCAGTGCTTCCATACAAAAAGGCTTTGGTCAGATTGACCAACTTGCCTAGATTCCTGGCTCTGGTGTGTTTACAGCTGGAATAAATAAGCTGCTTTGTTTAGTGTTGCTCTAGGCCAAGAGATTTATTTCAATTAAGTCCTCAAAACCAAATGATGTTCATGCCATAAATTTCCCTTTAGTTCAGCTGATTAATTATATCATTGTTGTAAAGGCTCATTCACAATGCTTTAATAACAACTATCTATCTCTATAAACCCAACCCAAAAGTATATTGTATAGCAGTGATCAACAACCGTCTTCCTTGAGATCTACCATCCTGCAGGTTTCATCTCCAACCAAAATCTAATCTAGAACTTCTTAAGGCAATGATTAGATGGTCAGGTGGGCACGATTATGGCTGGAGGTAGATCTCCAGGAACAGGGTTGGTGACCACTGCTGTGTATGCATTTCCAGATATTTAAAAAATCATAACATTTGCTCTGGGAATATTCTATCAAAGAATAGTTCCTGTAAACAGCCCTTTATCATATGGCACTTAATGATATGATACCTGAACGTGGTGAATGATTACAACACTAAGCAATACCACCCCCAGTATTTTGGTTTATGAATCATGCATACAATAATAATAAAATTTGCTTCACTAGAGATAATATAGACAACAGCATACCTTTTTTAAATTTCATTGTGTCTATATTGAAAATGCTGAGGTGATTTTTCCTGTCTGATCACAGATATATAAGTGTGATTAAGGTGTGTCTGTGTGTCTACCCTAGCTGATATTAATTTCACCTAAAAAAAAAAAAGTTAATATGCTTGTTCAAGTCATCTAGTTGAAGACATAATTACTTTAGTTTTTTTATATGATGGACCAAAATTTGGCATAAGATATCTGATTAGGATATGGAACATGGAAGATTCCACCTAGAATGCTTAAGCGTTCTTCAGTTTCCCATCTGAAGAAGGACCTAAGTTCTTTGAGTACTTTCTTTTCTGAAAAAGTTCCAAGTGGAAGTTACCTTAACTATGTAAATAGCCCCTGAGGAACACTTTTAAAAATGTGTGTTTAGTATATTACTGTGCTGGAAGACAAATTGAAACAAATACAACCCATGGTTTCAGTTATGGTCATGGTGGATCCTCATGGTGGAAGCTTATTCTGGGAAAACTATGTATCAGGCAGAAATAAACCCTGGATGAGAAGCCAGTCCATCACTAGGCACAATGAGTCACACACTCATTCACACACTCATACACACCTAGAGGCAATTTAGTGTGACCAATCCACCTACAAGGATGTTTTTGGGAGGAAATCACAAGTAGTCCACATAGACACAGGAAGAACATCCATACAGACAGTGAACTGAGCTCATCAACCCTGGAGCTGTGAGGTGGCAACGCTTCAGGTTGTGCTACCGAGCCACCTCCTTCCATTCAGTGTTTGGAAGGGGTGGGTGGGTGCGGGGATTGCATACTAAATTGGCTGGATGTTAGTGGATATTCTTTTTTAAAATCTCATTTTACTGAGTCTGTGATGCTTCTGTGGGACTTCTGTGGGGAAGTATCTAATTATAATGACAGGTGCCAGAATATGAAAAGAACTTTGCCAAATAGGAATCATTTTAGACTGTAAGGATCCATTGGCGGTTCCAGACACTCATCACTCACTCCAATAAAAAATATCCTGGAGCACAAGAGCTTAAAATTACTCCTAAAATAATTTCCTTTCATGTGGCAAATTTAGACATTTAAATTGGAAAGTAATTGGAAAGAAAAAGAAAAAAACATTTTCAGTGATTCCATGAAAATTTGTCCCAGTTTCTCAAGGGCGTCAGAAATTTGGAAAATTGGTTGAATTACTAGACATATTTCACATGGTTTCTGATTACAATGGGCTAACAGCATTACATTCATGACAGTGGCTTGCCATAGCACCAGGGACAGAGCTAGAGCCAATGAACATGTGGTGTTTAAACTCTGTAACCCATCTGTAAACCCATCCATGCTCAACCAATTATCCATAATGATGCACCTACTGTGAAATAACCCCTAGAGTATTTTAAGCTGAATTACTGAGATGACTAAGTGGTTAACTTGAACATCCTCTACTGTATGTTCAATTAGGAACCAATGCATGTTAATAATTACACGCCTGGCTATGAGTGACACTGAGGTTAAGGGGCACTTTGGGTAATGTAAACAAAACACACAGCTGACCTCTAGTACTATAACTTGATGGAACTGTAAATATATATATATATATATGGGACATAATGGTAATAAAAATAAGGAAGATGTAATGCAGTTTCACATTGTTTTATAGAGAAAGGCCCTCATTACAAAACTGTCAAATGATTAAATCATTAAAGCCACGTGTGCAGATTTTGCTAGTTGAAAGCCTTTACTGTATCATGTAAGTTATATATGTCAGAACACAATATGCTGATATTTTTAAAAATAATTTTCAGAACAAAAAAGGAAAACGTAACTTTATCACAGTTCTCGCAAAAAGCAGCAACATCAAATAAGAATGAAGTTTAAATGTACTTTATTGTTGCATCCCAATTCCAGTAAATTAAAAAAAACTTACGCTGATTTGCAGAGCAAGGCACTGCAACACGCCGATACACCTGGTTTATTAAAATAGATTAAAATTAGCTTTACTGTCCATTCATTTAGCTACAGATAATTACACAGTGGAGTTGTGAGGTTTGACATTTAAGCTTGGCAAGATCAGAAGAACTTTTTCACATTTTTCCATGTATAATCCTGTTTTTGTATTTTATTTCCACACAATGGACTACACTTAAACAAATGTATGATGTAAGAAAATGTCATACTAAATGAAATTTCACAGTAATTAGACTTAGAAACAAAGAGGCTGAGTATAAAGGAGGAAGTCACTTTACTTTTTGTGGTTGCAGGAAAGCTGAAAAAGCAGAAGGCTAATTATGACTGGTGCTTTGGTAGACCTGTAGAGGTAGAGGCAGACCTCTCACCTCTAACAAATATAGTGCCAGCCAGAAGAAATTGGCAGAACTTCAAAAAACAACAACAACAACAAAAAAAACCCTAACAATATTCTTTCTTTTGTACTTCATAGATAATAGTAAGATGCTAATAATGAGTTGATGGAGACTTTATGTAAGTTAAATTAAACCCTTACAGGACAGCAAATTAGTTTTAATTAGAAAACATGATATAATCATTGAGAACTCAATACAATACATAAATTTAACATCATTGCTCAATCATTGTTAGCATCAACACCTAGTTCAACACGTATTTCTTCTGACCATACCAAAAACACTCTTGACAGATATTTGTAGACACTAGGGTGATTTTCTTGGCTTTTTCAGGTCAGTCACTCACCTTTCCCCTCTTTTATATCTTTTTTTTTTTTTTATATCTCCATTGTTATCTATTTTATCTTTTAGTCTCTCTCTGCTCTCCTTGTGGCTGTTTCACTTGCCTGTCTGCATTCTTGTCTGTGGTAATACAGGAACGAGAATGCAAACAGGCAAGTGAAATTCTGCATCATTTATCTTCCATGCTAGAAGCAAGGACCCTTGATGTTTTGCCTGTTAGGGGAAATTTCTGATCTGACTGTGAACCTGAATCTTATTAGACACAATGTAAAACAATATTTTTCCCCACAGTAAGCACTGATGAAGATTTCATTTAAGTTAAATTCTTACCTAAATGTTTTTTCCCCCCTGAGGATTCTGTTTCACTCCACCACATCCAATTTAGTTAAAACCTGAGAAATCCAGTATTATCCCAAAAGTTCTTTGTCCTTTATTGATAGTAGCTACTAGCAGGTTCTCAATGGAGTCTCATTAAACCCTGTATCTCAACACAGCAGTTGTTTTAAAATCTCACATTTCTTATAGCGCCATTACAGTTATAATCTCTTAAACAAGTGGAGCGATTGTATTTGATAATATCACAGTCAAGCCTGTATCTACTGTAATCCACAATGCTGGATAACAGTAAAGCTCTGGTTATAAGTATGGGTAAGAGCATCCAGTGCCTGTCAGAAGCCTTTTAACTCTGCTTTCAAAGGGTTAAATATAACAGATAGGTATTTCTCCTAACGGAGAACAGCCAAGTTGTAAATATACTGTAGACTAAGGTCACTTGGCGTTTGTAGTGCATTAGTGGAGCTCACAGGTATGCTACAGTTCGGAAACTCAAGCCACATGCTAATTACTGTTTTACTTCACACAAGCAAATGACATAGCTTGAGTACCA
This sequence comes from Stegophilus panzeri, assembly GCA_024331685.1. NCBI lineage: Eukaryota > Metazoa > Chordata > Actinopteri > Siluriformes > Trichomycteridae > Stegophilus > Stegophilus panzeri. Next base: position 6,235,291 of record JANDJT010000021.1, on the reverse strand, counting down.
TGTATAGTTTAAGATTGTCAGCTGAACATTAATGTTATGTCCTTCCCTGCGAGTGCATCAGATTTAGACCACCCAAAGGGGCTTATTTGTCTCCTCTAATGCAGTCTGCTCAGTGCACAGATGAAAGGTTATGCCTCCACATTGCCAAGATTTCTGTAGCTTCATTACGGATTAGATATCTCTGACCTAAATAATAATGAATCACAGAATCAACAACCTGCAGACTTGTAAAGGCCCAATAGTTTAAAACATGTTAGCAATTCTTACTACAAAACACTAGCTCTTTGGATACACATTACTGCTGAGATGAACTGTCATCACTGTAGCATAAACACCAAACACGGCATGAGGGCAAGCCACACCACTGATGGTCCATGTGCATACTGTACTAGCAATTCATTTACCATGTAATTCTGAAACCCAACTCTAAATCTGTGCACAAATACATAAAGAAATTACAGTTATTTCCCCCACATATTTACAATCTTTACCCTACCATTACACTTTGTCCAGATTAATGTATCTTGCTGCATAGACATTTAAAGAATGTGTTCATCAACACTGATAACTTTTAAAATATAATACTATAAATTCAATATTAAAGGAGTAGTTCAGAGATAAGGGTTTTACACTTTGCCCTATACTTACTCCAAATCAGCCCAGTCAGTAAGCTCAGACATTCAGTATACTTCCCTATATATGCTACATCTGGGTAAACAGACATGTACGAAATCACTTCCATTACATGTAAACCTTGTAAAAAAAAGCCATGTAAAAAAAGCTTTGAACATGTCTTAGCTGACAGGCTACATCAGGGGTAATGTTATAAAGTTAAACACATTATAGTTTGCACATATTTAGTAAATTGCTAAACAATAGCATTGTTAATATTAATTCAGCTATGTAAGACATCTTCCTGTGTGGTAAATGTATAAGAACAACAGACATATAACATGAATAATTCATCTTTTGCTCCAACATGACTTACCTCCTGGCAGACTGAGCGGTCCACATCCTTTCCCCACGGTCTCTGGATCGTCGATGTAAATGTGCTTCTTGCAGAGCCTCCACAAGCCAAAATGGGCTGCCTCACAAGTACTGTTTACAGTGTTCACCTGGTGGCTTAACACAGCCCAGTGATCCGTCACCACGGCTGTGAACATACAAACTATGCCTATCAGGATGACCACGAATGTGATCTTCACCTTTGTGCTCTTTTGCATGGTACCTCAGAGTTTTCCTGCTCTTCTGTGCTCTGCTTCTGGCGAAATAAACGCAACTGGGCCACGCTGAGCTGGCCTAGTGTATGCTCTAGGGATGAATGCGCTAGTGGTGTATATGATCAGATTGGTCCTGGTGGAGGTCTTTACTTGGATGGGCTCACTGCAGCACTGTGTGTGAGGACTGAGAATGAGAGCCAAATGGCAGTGGCATAGGTTTACATAGGGAGTGGGCCTGTGAAGTGGCCTGCAGCTGTTGAGGTACATCAGGAAAGTTGATGACCATAAGGGCTGTCTCATATGTGTGAGCTTTAGTGGGGGAGGGGAGTGAGCCGAGCTTCTATAAATGTGTGATGAATCAAGGAGTCAGCCAGTTGGCCTCTCACATTTCATAAGTCTGGGTAGGGGTGTGGTTGCCCATACCAAGATAAGTTCAACATGAATAAACACAAAAATAAAAGTGGAAAATCCACCATACTGGTTTACGATATTTAGTTTTATTTCCATCTTTGCTTCTAGAGCAAGTGTTCTGTGACAATTAGTTTTACAGAAATATAATATTCATACATTTTCTGTAAGAGCCATTGCATGATGTGTCATGAGTCAGTACAATTCCAGTATGATTTCTTTCATGACATTTTTCAGAAACTGGGTCATGAGCTCTGTGGTTAGTTCATCGTTAGAAAAATGTTACTATTAATAGTAACAGTAATAATGTGTGCAAATTGACCTTGAAAGATCTCTACACCTTTACCCTGATTAACAATGCAATGATGTATGAATAAACATGAATATGCAAAAACTGGAAATGCCCTTATACTTTATTTTGGAAAACATGTCTTGACTGGTTGACTAAATTTGCATAAAGGGGAAAATTGGTCTAAATTTGGCTCTAGACACATTAAAACCACCAATGCTAATTTATCTCATGTAGTGTTGAAAAAAAACTAAACTTAGTTGCCGCTCTACTAGATTCTGGACTGCCAGTGTGGTTTCCATGGAAACTAATGGAGACTTATTATTGTATGTGCTCATTTCCTTACCAAATACCAATAGTAACGTTGTCACCTTGTGACCCTGTCTCCACGTGGATAGCTTATAAAGGGTCCCCACTTTTATTCATCGCATTCAACCTATTTATGCCTTGTCGAGAGATTCAGGAAGTTGATTCATAAATGCTAAAATATAGTGTTCTAATCCTTTTGCTCCTTGCTATATGCCTAATTATGTTCACATCTACCCTGTTGACTGACATTATCCTAAAGTTTTTTAAATAGTATTTTTGCCATATTTGACTGTGGTGGTACAACAGACACATGGCCTAATGTTTATGTTGAGTTGGCAAGCTAACTAATTTTGTAAATTTATACTGTATGTTCATAACTTCTTGTGAATTGGTCAGTTGGACATGCCCAAATTGGTCAGGACAGGTACAACAAGCTTCGACAAGCAATTACAGAGCCTTGCCCTTACTGCTGCATAATGCTGATAGTGATGCATGACACTTGCAGGCTATGAGAATACTACTGATGATGCATTACCCATTTTCTGATGCTGTATTGTTAAAGAAACTACAGCTGCTGACCCTCTAGAAGGGAAAAGGTAAGCTCCTTTGCTGTATGGTCGTAGGAGCTTGGAGACTGTTCAGTAACATCAAGAGACACGAGTCAAGTCAAGAGTTGTCTATTTCTCATTTGCACAGTTACGCGGGGAACACTAGACACTGAAATGCTTGTGATGAGGCTCTGAATCATACATTGACAGTACAAACATTATTAGAAATGAACAACCACATATTTAGACTTGAATGATGAGAAATGATGCTGTAATATAACAAGGTAAATGAAAACAGTGGTGGACTATGGCAGAGTAAAAGTGACATGTGCTATTAAGTAAGGCAAAACAGTAAATACAAGTACAATAAATAGTATATAGTAAATATAAATAGTAATTATCTAAGTGTCTGGAAGTGGGAGCAATAAAGTGTCGCAGTGCTAGATGAAGGACTACTAGCTGTTAATTAGTCTCATAGGTTTGAAGATAAAAACTTTTCATCAGTCTGGTTGTCTGTGATTGGATGCAATGGAAACATCTGCCAGATGGCAATGTTGCAAACAGGTAATGAACAGGGTCAGTGCAGTCCTATAAGGCCAATAGTATATTTCCAGTGATGAGCTCTGCTGATCTTGCCACTCTCTGAAGAGATTTGAGGTTGAAGAAAGAGCAGCTGCCATACCAAACAACGATGCAGCCAGTCAGAACACTCTTTATGGTGCAGCGGTACAGGTTTGACATGATGTCAGAGGAAATACCAAAACTCTTAAGCCTCCACAGAAAGTAGAGATGCTAATGGGCTGCTCTCACTACTGTGTCTGTGTGGAGGCTCCAGGGGAGATGTGGACACCAACTCATAATTCTCTCCACCTCCACCCCATTGATGTGGATATGGGCGTGACCCCCTCTCTGTGACTTCCTGTAATCCACAATCATCTCCTTGGTCTTGCTGACATTTACAGAGATTGTTGTCATCACACCATGTTGAATGTGCTCTTACCTCCTTTGTAGAGTGCCTTGTCACCGTTACAGAATATGCCCTTGAGTTCCAGACCATTGTTGCAAGGAGTGAGTGGAATGAACCAGCTCTAAAGACGCTGTTTCCCAATGGACTTAACCCGGAAATGGTGACAGGGCTGGCCTGCTGCGATGATCAACTCACTCTCGACTCACTCATCGACCTGGCCATCCGACTTGATCGACAGCTTCAGAGCCACCCTCCAGCGAGTAGTGAGGGAAGTTTCACAGGGCCATATGCCACCGCAGAGCCCATATAGTTGGGGTGCACGTGGCTCAGTGAGGAGGAGAGAGAGCGTCACCATCAAGAGTTTAGCTGTTTTTACTGCGGAAAAGATGACCATCTCATCTGGCAGTGCACTCTCAAGTCTTGTCAGGACACCGAGGAGAGCGGGGGCTCAAGAGCCCACGCCCAAAGGGTGAGTCTATTCCAGTTAACCTCTCACCAAGCCTTTGTTCTACCAGTTATGGTCGAATACTCAGGGGTATCTTCTATTCTCGCAGCACTGATCGACTCCGGAACGGTGGGGAACTTCATCGATCAAAACACGGTGAACCAGTTCAACATCCCCGTTCATCCCTTACTGCAGCCACATAAGATTCAAGCCATTGGTGGAGCTCCAATCGGAGGAGGAATCATCTTGAACTGCACAGAGTCCCTCTCCCTCCAGTTCAGCGCACTCCATAAAGAAAGCATCATTCTCTATGTCACCGTCTCTGCCAGACATCCTAGGTCTCCCATAGTTGGAGCTACACAATCCTCGTATTTCATGGACTGACAAACAAATCATACACTGGTCTCTTTACTGCCATGCACACTGTCTTCAAGTCTTCTCCAGTCATCACTCTGGTGGCCACATCAGTAGAAAGTCCTAACCAATCTGCTCCAGTCACGTTCCACCCAAGTATCATGAACTTGTGGAGGTATTCAGCAAGGAGAAAGCAAGTGGACTACCATATGACTGCGCACTTGAGCTGCTGTCCGGAACCAGTCCACATCGGTTACAGGTGTATCCACTCTCACAGACAAAGTAACGAGCCATGGATGAATATATTCAGGAGGCACTCCAACAAGGGTACATCAGACCCTCTACATCCCCTGCTTCAGTTGGTTTCTTTTTTGTGGAAAAGAAGGGAGGCGGCCTCAGGCCATGCATAGATTACCGGGGCCTCAACCAATGTTCTGTCAAGTACCGCTATCCTCTGCCACTTGTGCCTGCAGCCCTCGAATAACTAAGACCAGCGACCATCTTCACAAAACTGGACCTTTGCAGTGCTTACAACTTGGTCCGTATCCGAGAGGGAGATAAGTGGAAAACTGCCTTCAGTACCACCTCGGGCTACAATGAGTACCTGGTCATGCCATATGGGCTCTCTAGCACTCCCTCAGTGTTCCAGTGTCTCATTAACGACGTCCTAAGAGACCTGCTGGGGAGAAGTGTCCTCACCTACATCAACGACATTTTGATATACTCCAAATCCCCTGAGGAACATGTCCTCCATGTACGTCAGGTCTTACAAAGACTCCTTCAGCACCAGCTCATCTTCCATCAGCACACCATCTCGTTCTTGGGCTACATCATCAGCCCTGAGGGAGTTATTAGTCTTCCGATTTCTTAGGGCCAATGTGTTTAAAATAATAGTTGATCTGGTTCACATCAATCACCAACTTATCTTTAAAAATACCAGAAGCAGACCCCATTGCACTAGTACTATTCTCAGAACTGTGCCCATACTTCTCAAATCTTAAGTAAAAGTTGTTTAAATCATCTCTGATCGTGATTACAAAAAAAACAGTTTCTTTCTATTAATACAGTCTTTTAACTCCTTCATAATGTAGGGTTTGTTGTTGGTGTAAGTGATCACCTCCTTTTTGGATACCACATTATCAGTGCAAAATTTAATGTAGTCCGTCGTTACCATGGTAGTTTCGTCAATGTCATGGCTATGGAAAACCTTCCAATCGGTGCAGAGGAAACAACCTTTCAGAGATTCAACGCTGTCCTTTGACCACACATTTATGCTTTTGATCACAGGTTTGTGTCTCTTCAACAGAGACATGTATGTTGGAATTAAATACAAAGTATTATGATCAGAATTCAATAAGGGAGGCCTTGATCTGGACGTGTATGTTCCCATAATATTTGTCTAAAACCTTCTTATCTCTTGTGTTGCCTTTAACATGCTGTTCATAACCAGAGAAAGCCGTCTCTAATTTGCAATGATTAAAATCACAGAGAATAAAAACTGGCGCTCCTGGTGTATGTTGAAGCTGGACTTGAATACAGTCTCTTATGACGCCCATGGCATTTGCCTCTTTGCCCGATGCAGGGACATAAAAAACACAAATCAAAATGTTCCCAAACTCTCTTGCAAGATAAAAAGGTCTCAAACTTAGACATAAAAGTTCAATGTCTGGATTACATACCGTAGATTTAACTGTCGTATGGCTACACCATCTGCCATTTACACGTAGACGCCACCGCCTCTGCTCTTCTCCGAGGTGACAGATCTATTTGCCCGAATAAGAGAGAAGCTTTGTACCTCTATCTGTGAACTGGGCATCTCCGGGCAAAGCCAAGTTTCAGTAAGCACCAGGAGACCTACATCCCGATACTCAAAGCAGACTCTAGCTTTGATGCGTAGTTCTTCTATCTTTTGTTGTAATGATCTGAAATTGCTCAGGATTATTGCAGGTAACGGAGGTCTGCATCCACATCATCGTAGACACTGTCTGACTCTGCCCCTGTGCCCTCTTTTTTGCGGGCATCTGCTTTCCACTGTCCATGCCCTCAAACAGTCCAGAAGGTCCACAGGTATATCGTAGTCAGCAGAACGCAACAGAAGCAGATCCTCTCTTGTGTATGTTAAGTGTTGGGTTATTGCTCCTAGGCACTGTTGTGTGTGAGTAGCAAACTGATGCCTGGTGCATGATAATCAACAATCCATTAAAGAGCTGTGTGAGTGTCGCCATTATGGCGTCTTTGCTTGATCAGGCTATTCAAACTCATCCAAAGAACAACCCTCCACTGCTAAAATTAGCCAGCCGGATCAGCCCAACATGCCAACATAAAAAACAATAATAACTTTTTTTTTAAAAACACAGCAACGAATTAAGAATGTCAGCAAAAGCACGAGTCTTTGTCACCAGCAGTGCAGCACCACCAGATGTAGCAGCACCATCGGATGTAGCAGCGCCACCGGATGACTTTAAATCTCAGCAGAGAGGCTCGGGCTTCATTTGCATCAGCATGTTCAGTAGCATGAGCTTGGGCTCTTATTTCCAGTGAAGGGAAGTTATAAAGCTACAGCAATCTTCCAACTTTGTGGCAACAGATTGAGGAAGACTCACATATGGGTATGATGGTCAGGTGTCCACAAACTTTTCACCATGTATGTAGTTGTGGTTCTACCACTAAGTGGATGGCTACCAGGTCACCTGAACCACTATGCTTGACAAGAAATAATGTGACATAGGACGGAACTTTTATAGGTTACCCACTTTGGGTTTCAGTCATGAGGTGATGAATTTGCTACTGGTACTCGGCAAGGAAACAAGCTCACTTTGTACAAAGGAAACTGCCCTGGTGGTTATCCACTTAGGTGCAAAACCATAGCTACACACATAGCCTTGCATTACTTCACATAGGCTTGGTAGTTGCATATAATGCAAAAGTCTTCAACAAGCTGGGTTTTTAAACATCGTGCCAATGCTGCCAGCAATTCTGAAGTCAGAAACTAATACCGATAAAGGGCAACATAAATGAAAATGTGGCCAGAAAGTATATATGAAATGTCATAAGGTGCTTCAAAGGAGTGTACAGACTGCTCAGACCTAACACTTGTCTACTTCATGAGAGTATTAATGAGATCATCTCACAATCACTTGCACTCTTCTAGGCTCCTTGTCATGGAAAGCAGTACCTTTATGAGAATTAATAGTTACATTTCAGCCACAGCACCCAATGTAATAATCTGCCTCAATATATTTGCTGTATCCATATTTTTTATTCACTAGGGAAATTTACAACTGACACCAGTTCAGGCAGTTGACAGATAAGGGTCTTGTTTAAAGGCTCAGCAGTGGCTTTCTGGTGACTAGCAGACAAATTCAGCCAAAAATGTATGTTATTAAATATTTTCCTTACCTTAAATGTGACTAATGGTTTCCTTCTTTAATTTGTACTAGAAGAAAAGATAGCTCATATCTAACAGTTTAGTATTGCACTTAAATTATCATACACTCACCTAAAACCATGTTTCGTTATTAAATCACCTCAAACAGACTTCACCCCAGCATCAGTTTCAGGTAAGTGTTTTGGAAGCAGTACTCTATGAAATGAAACAGATTTGTACCAATTTGTACATTTATTTTTAATCCAGAGTTATTCTGCTGGGAATCTGGTGAGGAAGTGATGGTCAGAGAGTTCAGGCACAACATAATATCTTTGATTTTATTTACGCTGACTACAGTCAGGAAAAGCAGACAAAATTACACCATAACGCACAGACTGAATCTTCCACAGAAAATATTATGCACTGTAAATCACTGTGTTATCAATTAACAGAAAGCATTGCGCTCAATCACAAGTATGTATGATCATGTCTTTTTTTTCTGCTGTTGTTGTTACACAATTGTTAAAAGGTAGTTTAGTAGTTCTTGGGAGAGCTAACACACTAGAAGGTTGTTGTCTTTGCTTGGTCTCTAGAGAAATGTAGGCTACTTCAGAAACATAGGAGAATTGACTTAGTGTTTATTAACTGTTGCCATGACAATAACTGTTGGGAATAGAAAGATATTTCCTCCAGTAATGCCATTATGATATGAGACAATTTCACAGCATCCACAGAGAAACAACAACTGTCCATGTTTGATTGATCACAGCAATAACATTATAACAAATCGAGTTCTTGGCAGATATAACATCACGGTGGTGTCCTTGATCTGGAAAGTTATCATCTGTAAGTTTCGGCTGCTGCCAGATGTTATTACTTTTTTTTTAATTACCCAGGGTTCATTGTTCCTAGAGATCTGGGCAGACATCTTTGAGGGTTTGGGAAAGCTGCAGTAGACTCAGCATCGTGTTTTCAGCACTGTAGTACATTAATTTGCCACCCCGTGGATGCTCTAATGCATTCTGTGGTGCTGCTGAATGGACTCTGTGTTATAAGGCAATCAGGCTTACTTCATTAGTCAAATGCTCCTTTCTAGCATGGAGTGTCAAGATATATAAGACACCACCAACATGGCAGGAGCAAATTAGCCACGTGTTAGACCATATGTCCCAACACTTGTGTCCCAATACAAAATGGCAGTTCAGAGACAACGACGCATAGATTCATCAACAGTGCTTTGAGATTGGTCCAAGGAAAAGGATTACAAGGATTACATGTTATATTTATAGGTTGCAGCCAATTACTATTAACTTCCCTGAGCAAAAACTCTCTAAACATCCACATAATTCTGACTAAGATTTTTTTCTTTAGTCTTCAAATTTAGCGGAATGTATAAGACATTAGTCATTCACATCAGCAGAGTTGTCGAAATGTAAACATCACAAGTAAACAAAATGGCAGTTGTACAAAATGGCTTCTTCACTAGCTATAAAATCTCCTAAAAGAGGGCAAGGACCAGATGTGAACCAGAGAAGTTCATGTTCACTGAATAAGCACCGTTCAAGCTTCCCTTTTTCATGCTCTCACCCCAAATTCACAGAAGATGCATTGTGTAAGAGTCACATCATATCATATTATCGTCATGTCAGGACAATTCATGCAGGACGCGTCTCAGCTGCATATGACCAGGACATGCAGGAGAAAGTTCAACAGCACACACTGATTTTTAATCTGTTTTTGCAACTCCAGCATTATCAGTTATGAGTAGATGAATTTAAATATTTCGCGTTTTTGTGTTTTGTTTTGAGAGAGATATTAGGCCATCGGTTTAGTGTTTCTTAAAGGAATAAGCCTAGTTTGAGAGCTACCAGAATCCACACCCGTATCCGTGTCCCTCTCAACCACGCCTCCTCTTAGTCAAGCTGAGCAAACTCTGCCATTCTGTAATTCATCTCACCAGTTCCTCATTACCTCTTAGTTTCCAGTATAATTGTTCCTCAGCTTGTATATCACATTGCTATACAATATATAACAGAATATAATCTGCCCCAGACTCCACTACAGTAGGTGCATAGCTACTTTTAAAAAATTTTTTTTGCAAACTGTCATCAAAAGGGTGCTAATGCAATGGAATGGATGTAAAGCATCCAAAAACCAAGAACAGCTCATGTTGCTAAGTCTTGTTTGCTCTCGACCCTTCATTACTAAGTCTTTTTTGCCGATAGTAATCTGCCAGCTGTAAATTACAAAGTTGTTCACCTAAAAATGTGACATGATACAGTGGGACAGTGAACAACAGGTACATTTTTGTTTATTTTGTTTTCCCTTGTTGATGTAAATCGAGTACCATAGCGTACAAATACTTAGCAACTACAGGCTGCATAATGACATTTTTGTAGATTGTTATTTTAAATAAAGTACACAGTGTATATAAAGTGTGGTTTTATGATTTCACTGGCTTTCTGTGGCGTTTACACTTGACGCATGAGCATGAGTGGAAAAAAAACCCACACGAGCAAACACGATAAGGATGCTTCATTGAAACGCTTCTGATCTCTAATGTGTCAGGGTGGATTGAAAAACTTGGATTTGAAAATGGATTTGAATGAGGTTTTGTCATGATCTGTGATGTTCAGCTACATGTGACGTTTGACATGATGTGTCCAGTGTGAACTGGTCTTGAGTGTCAACCATACTGACAAAAATAAAACATGAAAATACTCAAACAATTCTGGGATAATATTTCGATATTTCAATATTCAGTGCATTGAAATATTGCTACTTGGACTGCCGACTGTGCATATGAATATACAGTATGAAACTCAGAGCCAAAACATGGCTCAGAAAATGCTACAACGTCCATTAGTGTTAAAGAAACATCGCTCCCTCAAATCAACATTTCATTGTTAACTTTGTCCAAACTCGGCCATAGTGATACTAATACTACCAAGTGCCACCAAGACTATCGGCCATCTTGAACCAGATGTGTGTTGTTTAAACGGGCGTGGTCCTGCGGTTAATGACGTCTTTCGTGCCTTTGGCAAAGCTGTTGTGAACTTGCAGAAAGTTGGGTGGTTCTGGGTAGGGCCCGAGTGCGCCTCCTGACCTCAGTGGGTGTTCTCGACCTAGGGTGTACATGGAGATCTCACCTAGAGGCAGCGCGGATGCTGCCATCTTCCGTCCGACAGGTGAGTTTTCTCGAGATGGCTCGGTGGAATGCGAGCTGGAGCGAGAGCGCCGCCTGCGCTGCCGGTAACTTGGGATTCGCATGTATGGTGAGGAGGATGACACACCGGTTTTCAGGAAGTTGCGCCGCTTGACATGCACTTCCTTGTTTCTCTCAATGTAGATGTTGACAGCGAGCACGCCAACAGCTTCAGCCACGATGAATGACAATGCGCCAGAGTAGAAGGACCAACCGTAGCTGTATTGGTTCTTCTTGTCTTCGCCTTTCTTGTCGCTGGGGTCGCCGACGTTGCTTGAGATATACACGATGATGCCTATGATGTTGCTCAGACCTGGTAAAAGACCATACCACATATTTAATGTGGTATATGACATTATTGTCATTAAAAAAAGCTTTAAACTCTGTGATTACAGCATTCTTTTTGAACATAAAATCTTCTGTAGCAGATTGTGTTCTCCATGTCATGTAATACAATGTTCCATACAATGTTAACTCTTGACCAAAGAATTACTTCATGATGTGTGTTTTTGTTTTCCTGTGACAGCAAATTCAAGCTAAAAATCGAACCATGTAATGCTGGCTTTCGTGAAATTAGTGCTGTTGGCTGTACTGCCATGAACCCACCACAGACCCAAGTTTTACCTGCAGCCACAAACAAGATGCCAGCACTAAGGAGGATGTTGTTCCTGCCGCTGTAAACTCGCCCTACAACCACACACACTCCTCCCAGTAGCAGCAGGATAGTGCTCAGGATGGGGAAAAGGCTGGATGCTCGCACAATCCCTACACAAACAGCAAACAATCATGTTAGATTCTCTAGAGCTCTAGGTTCAACTACGTTCCATCCAGGACAATTTGATCTCTGATATATTATTGTGTAAGATGCATGAATCTTCAGTTCATTCTGTAATGAACATTAAAATACTGTTTAAAAACATTTACAGAGGTTTCCACATCAAATTCCCATCTATGCACGGACAACTGCCATCAGCAAGACAAAGCCTTCTCTTTGGGAAGGCTCATTTTCCATCAATATTGTTTTAAATTGCTAATAACTGAAATAAAAATGAGATTAATACTATTTTAAAATAAGGTTGTATTGCTATACATCCAAGGAAACAGTCTGAGTGAATGGGGCAGTACTGTAGAGTAGAGAACAGATCAGGTATACACAGAGTTCTGCAGGTTTGTGAGTGATTTCAGTTTTCCTTAAAGCTAGATTTTACAGAATAATGTTCTATTTACAGCCATAACTGTGTACATGAACGTGCTGGAACAAACAGGGCTCACCGCCACAGTAAAACTGCCAGTGATGTTAGATATATGTTGTATGATGATATCATGTAGCCAGTCTATTATTAGGATTAGGATAAATATTAGGATATTTGCTTTCTAAAGAGGCATTTCCATGTTTTCAGACTTTTTCAGGACCGCTTAATTAACATCTGAGAAACACCTTGCCAGCTAAGGTAATAAAATAAAATAAAATAAAATAAAATAAAATAATTAAGAGCAGGTATACTCCAAACTCATCAACGATCGAATCCACCACCTGCCTTGTATTTATTAATTAATTTATTTTTACAGAAAATGACTAAGAATATGTCACAGCTGTTAAAGTCACATTCAAGTCATTTCCTATACACACACAATCCCCAGGAATCCCGGAGATTTGAATTTTTGAGATTTGTATTTAGGGTTCAGATTTGGGTTTTTTAAAATCTTAAAACTGTAATCCATAAAGTGATATTATGCGTTTAAAGGCAAATCTCACCCCTAGCAAGTTCAATACAAAGAAAAAACAGTGGTAAAACAAACATTTATTAAACACACTACAGGGGAAAAATATTTTACTGTGATGTGTATACAGTATAGTTATATCCAATATCCAAAATTCATACACAAACACTTTTGTCAGCTTCCAAGCTCCATACTTATTTGACTGTATTTAGTCTCCATTTAAAAAAATGCAAGAAGGTCACTGACGACTCAAAATAAAATTGTGAGGTTTACGTTCAAGTCATTAACCTTCTTACACTATACAGTAATCTGTCCCATTGGTTTGCATACCATGGAATAATTGGTGTCACAAAATCTATACTTTGTGTCCAGTACAACCAAAAAATTAACATAGCGGAAATAATGCATTGCTCTGATGTTTCTTTTTAACACAAACCATGAATTTATGACATGACATAACATCCTATAATCATGACCTGGCCAATGAATTTGTGCATTTTATTCATGCCTGGTATGAAAAAAAGCTCATTAATTGATATATGACTGTGAAAGGAAAATACTATGGAGGGGAAGAAGGGCAGACTTACGCAGGATGTACTCAGAGCTGTCTGTATCATAGTCATTATCCTCAGGGAAGTGATTGATCCGGTAACAGCTTCCTTTGTTGATTCCTGTGAGTCAGATAGTTGTGATTCAGCAGTTATGTATAAAGTACCCAATAGTCACCCTACCCACCCCATGTTACCCTTCCCTCTCCCCTCCTCCAACACCACCACACAAACTTCAATATTTTGGGCTCTTTTCTGTAGATTTATAGATCCAATTAAATCAATTGGAATTTCAATTCAAGGTAGTAACAGTACACACTGTGGAGCTTTATTTGGGGTGGGCGGGGTGTAGGGTCCTCATATTGAAGTGAGCATCCAGTGAGCAGCAGTTCTATAGGCAGAAGCACCTATTTGATGAGAGAGGTTAGAGGAGAATACCCAGACAGATTTGAGTTGACAGGAAGGCTATTGTTACTCAACCACTCTTAACAACCATGATAAGCAGAAAAGCATCTCACAGTCACACAACACACCAAACCTTGACCAGATGGGCTACAACAGCAGAAGGCCACATCACATTCCACTCCTGTTGGCCAAGACCAGAAAGCTGAGGCTTCAGGGGTCATGTGTTATGCATCCTGAAACGCTTTTTTGCTCAGCACGGTTATAAAGAGTGGTTATTTGATTTAACCCTTCCTGTCAGCTCGAACCAGTCTGGCCATTCTTCTCCTGTTCTTCCTGTTCTTAGCAGTCAAGAGTGAACTTTTGAAGTTTGTAAACTTGTATGAAAGCATAGCTCCATTTGTTTACACAGACATGACATAACCTGTTTTTTCCTTACTACCTGCTTTAATGATTATGTAAAAGTCAATCCAAATAACACACTGCTCCTTCCTGTTAAACCACAGTGAAGCTTGGGCAGCTGTGTTGCACTGGGAACATTTGAAATTAAGCAGTTTATGCTCACTTGATGAATGAGTCACTGTTGGTTTTCAGGGAAGTGATTTTCACCAAAATGGCCCTCGGTAGTGTCATAGTGTCATAATGTGAATTCCTTGTGTACACATAGTGTGTGTTTTATCACATACCATATAATGTACATAATGACTTTAATCAAACGCCACGCTGTGACAGTGGTTTCACTGTCATGCATAAAGCCGAGCCGAGTCCAAACCCTTTGAATGTGCTTAATGTAGTTGTCATGTTCTGGTGATCTAATCTTGCTTAATATTTTAAATGCAGCTTTAGTCTTTTTAGCTCCATTATGTTCATTGTATAGTGTATGCAAGTCCATTTACTGTTTCAGTTCACTTGTTATATGTATGCAGTGTGTCCTGTTTATATATTGCACTTTATGCCTTTAAAGGAATGACAGTGCTTGGGTAACATTTTAAAGAAAACAACAACAACAACAGTGTTTTCGTAAGGTTTTGAGCAACCACAAGCCTCCAGAACAGCTTCATTGTGCCTTAGAACTGATTTTTCAGTCTCTGTAACTGTACTAGAGTGAACACCAGTATTCCAAAAGATATGCTTTTAATTTATGTGTTTTGATGATGGACTTGCTCCAAAATCTCCTATAGGTTTTCAACTGCCGTGAGTTCTGGTGACTGTGAAGGCCGTAAGAAATCATTGAGCGATCCAGTAGGAGTCATCCTGAAAGAGACCACTCCCACCAGAATGGAAATGTTCAATGTTTTTGTCTAAGTTTTTATATGTTTTATTTAATTCTAGTTTTCTTTTTGTCATTATAAATGATGCACATTTTCCTCTTACTTTTTTGTCAACAAACAACCAGCATTTTCTGGGCCAAGCACCCAGACATGGTGAGCCGCACATTCACAGATGTGCTACAATTGTTGCAAAGGGATTCAAGAATGATTTGCAGTCATATGGTGCATTGAACTCATCTCGACCCAGGGAATCCAGAGGTGTCTGGTTTTAAAATATTTGACACACGGTTCAAAGGTTATGACCATAAAAGTACTTCCAAATTAGGCCCAAATTTGACCCAATGGTGGCGCTAGATTGTTGGCAGCACTTGGCCCAAATTTGGTCAGAATGTTCCTTAGACGCTCCACAAACAGTGTGCCAAATTTTACAACTTTTTAACAGATAGTTCTAAGGGCTGCCATAGACAACCTATCCAGAAGAAGACAAAGAAAAAGAAGAACAAGAACAAGAAGAAGAACGAGAAAAAAAGGTAGAATAACAATTGGGTGCCTACGCACCTTCAGTGATTGGTCCCCTAATAAAAATATACAATGCCCTGCCACATGGGAGGGTTTTTGAGCATGAACTGCCCATTTAAGGTTCTGCCACAGCATCTCAATTGGTTCAAGTCAGGACTTTGACTAGGCCAATCCAAAACTTTAATTTAGCTTTTTTTGAGTCTTTCAGAGGTGGACTTACTCCTATGCTTTGGATCATTATCTTGCTGCATAACCCAGTTGCGCTGAGTTTCAACCTATGGACTGATGATCAGACATTCTCCTTTAGCCCAGGCCCTGAAGCAGCAAAGCATCCCCACACCATCACACTGCAACCACCATGCTTGACTGTAGGTATAATGTTCTTTTTGTGGTATTCCATGTATGGTTTACGCCAGATATAACAGAACCCCTGTCTTCCAAACAGTTCCACTTTTGACACAGGTGAGTGACATCAGTCCACAGAACATTTTCCAAAAAGGTTTGAGGATCATCAGGTTTGAGATTTTGGCAAAATTCAGACAAGCATTAATGTTCTTCTGGGCTCACAGTGGTTTTTACCTCGGCACTCTTCCATGGATGCCATTTTTGTCCAGTGTCTTTCTGATAGTGGAGTCATGAACAGTGACCTTTATTGATGCAA
>JANDJT010000021.1:6196416-6208924 GCA_024331685.1 Stegophilus panzeri | reverse complement strand
TACACTGTTACACAAGCTGTACACTCACTACTTTACATTGTAGCAAAGTGTCATTTCTTCAGTGTTGTCACATGAGATATAATCAAATATTTACAAAAATGTGAGGGGTGTACTCACTTTTGTGAGATACTGTATATAACGCTATAAACACGCAAAGTCCGGCTCATAATGATCCATGAGTATGTTCACAAGTTCAGTCGCGGTCATTTTTCTTCGTAATAAGCTCTTATGAGTACTAGGTTGTGGTATTAGCATGTTGTCAAGGGGTGGAGTGAAAGGCTGTGAGGGAGTGTCTATAAAAATTACTGACAGGAGGACCATGTAAACGCAAACGATCATTCTGGATCATCATGGATCATCATGAGAATCTTTGCTAATGCTAACTCTAGTTACCCTACTAATTTTTTCCTTTCCACTGTCGCCTCTGACTTGCACATTAGGAATCAATCCAAATCTGTATCTATAGCCAGATACCTGTAAAGCTGCTTTGTGTCAATGTCCATTGTTAAAATATAAATATAGATTAAACTGAAGTGAATTTGAAGTGAATTAAATCTAGTTGCTCCACCGCTTTGTGTTCATAAGTGGGGAAAGAGGATGGGCTCAAAGAGTAAAAAAAAAAAAAAAAAAAAAGCATTCAAAATCTTATTCTGCTCCACCTACTTTCAATGAGAACGCAATCCAAGAGACAAATTCTGAGAAATCTTATCTATTGCACCTTTAAGGTAAAACACATTGTTTAGGAACAACTTCATATTTTGAACATGAAAAGTAACTTTTACAAACATTAAGAAGTCCGTATACATTCAGAAAAATCCAACCTACAGCATATATTATCATAATGTGGTCTTAATAGGCTTAAAATATCTTTCTCTAATGAGCTGTATCATTTATTAGTTCTATTTATCTCATCTATTGAGAATTGAGTTTGCGTAATAAAAAAGACCCTTATACACAGTTTCCCAGAAGTCTCCATATATAGGGGAGAGGAACACCTTTTTAGCAAAATGTCTTCTAAAATGTTTTCATACTTAGTTTATATTATATATATTTTCAGATAGCCTTTTAGAATGCCTTTGACAAAAGAAGAATGTATTTAAATCATTGCCATGGCTGGATTGGGAAGCTGTCACAAGACTGCAATAACAGGAAACATGACAAGCACATCACACACGACACGGTCACCAAACTTATTAACAAATTCAAAAAGACTGGAAGTGTTGCAAAGCAACCGAGAAGTGAATGTCCACGAGCATCCAATGACGAATGCACAATCAACGTACTGCTGGTATAGTCCCATATGTATGGAGACTTTGGAAACACCCTGTAGAATCATATAAAACCAAGCAATATTTAAGCTTACAGAAAAATAAGGTTCTGTCTGTGTCTGGAGATGATTTATTTATAATTGTATTATCCGTTGTCACCCAGATGAGGATGGGTTCCCTTTTGAGTCTGGTTCCTCTCAAGGTTTCTTCCTCATATCGTCTCAGGGAGTTTTTCCTTCCCACCGTTGCCTCTGGCTTGCTCATTAGGGATTGAATTTATATATTTCTGTAAAGCTGCTTGGGACAATCTCCATTGTTAAAAACACTATACAAATAAAACTGAATTGAATTTAATTGAAGGATGCAGTGGGCAGCGCTGCTGTCTTACAGCTCCAGTGTCCCTGGTTCAATACTGTGCTCGGATTAGTCTCTCTCAGTTTCCAGGTTCTCCGGTTTCCTCCCATCTCCCAAAAATATACAGGTAGATTGCCTAGGTGTCTCTCTCTCTCTCTCTCTCTCTCTCTCTGTGTGTGTGTGTGTGTGTGTGTGTGTATGGATGGTGTATTCCCTACTTGCAGAGAGTGTTCCCAGGATAGACTCCGGATCCAAAGACCAGGATAAATTAGTTACTGAATAGAGGAATGACTGATGTGTTTGGTCACTTTCTGTCAGTGAGTTTTGCTACCTGGAATAGCAAAATGATCTTCACCTTACAACATTAAAGTCAGGGTGAACTGTTACTTAGAATTTTAAAACACCATAAATCCCCCATTCAGATAAGTGCATTCAAAATCCAGTTTTACCTTCAATACAGCAGATCCTCCAGAGGCCAGAGTGTGTCAGGTCTCCTCTGGTCTTTTTAGGCTGCAGCAGGTTTTCCGCTTCGTCCGCGCTGCTGTTGGTGGCGTTACACACGTACGCGCGCGAGTAGAGCCAGTAGTCCGTGCCGATGGCTACCGTCATGAGACTGAAGGCAGTGAACGCGCCCAGAGCCGCGAGAAGAGTCTGAACGCCGCGGTCACAGCGAGCCATTGCGGCGGACTCATGCTCATCCGGCACGCGCTGGCATCAACATTCGCGCGCTTCTTACCACGAACGCAGAGCGGACGCACGTGCTGAGCCTGAATCCTAATCCTGAGACAACCTGAAGCGCTGAAGTTGAAAAATAATTGGATTAAAAAAAAAATCAGTCTTTTTTTTTTTTAACTGGGATGGAAAAATTTGAACGACACAACAGAGCACGTCGCCAAGCTCAAAGCGCGCAATGGGTATCAGCACAACGTACAAGCGCACGCGCGGATTCTGAAACGCGCATTCATTGCGAGCGCATTTTGCAAAAAAAAAAAAAAAATCTAATAATATAAAATCTAATGGATACAAGCTAGAAAAGTTCTCACCGAGGTAAGAAAATGACGCTCTTCTGCGCTCTTGTGCTGCCTTTCCACCCCCCGTTTGTGAACTGCGCGCGCTCGGGTAGTAATAAGCATAGACGAGTCACTTTGCTGATTCGGTTCTTTCAAACGAATTCCATCAACCCATTCAGTCTCACTGCATGACTTCAGTATTACTGCTGCTCAGTCTTTAACCCCGGCAGAACACTATAATGTTATGGTCATGACTGTGATAGACATGCTGATTTCTTTTCAAGACTTTTCTTTTCTGTTAAAAGACTAGTCCACTTTATTAGGAATACTTGTACACGTGCAAATCCATGCGGTTATCCAATCAGCTAATCATCTGTCATGCAGCAACACAATGCATAATATCATGTGGATTTCAGAAACTGCTGATCTCCAGGGATTTTCACATGCAACAGTTTACACTGAATGGTGCTAAAAAACAACCAAATAAACGAAAAACACCCAGTGAGCGGCAGTGAAACACCTGACTCGAACTGACAGGAAGGCTACAGTAACGCAAATAATCACTCTTTACAATCATGGTGAGCAGAAAAGCATCTCAGAACACACAATACACCAAACCTCACAGACTCACCAGTTTGGCTGCCTGGTGTTTTCCAGTCATGCAGCTTTTGATTCCATAGTCACACAAACAAAACTTATATTATCACTAACGTTTCCCATTAATTTTTTATACAAGAATTCATAGTATGCTTTACAATATTACTATATTACTATAGAGTCTATATAACATCCTATTTTAAGGCTAAAAATATCTTACACTGTAGAAGTAAAAATACAAGTCACAATCAAACTAATGAGTAAATACCTTCTGAAATCACCGATCAGCCATAACATTAAACAACTGACAGGTGACATCAATTACATTGATTATCTCATTACAATGGCACCTGTGAAGGGGTGGGATATATTAAGCAGCAAGTGAACAGTCAGTTCTCAAAGGTGATGTGTTGGAAGCAGAGAAAATGGGCAAGCATAAGGATCTGAGCGACTTTGACAAGGGCCAAATTGTGATAGTTGTGACTGTGGCTAAGGTGGTAGAGCGGGTTGTCCACTAATCGTATGGTTGGCGGTTCGATTCCCAGCCTACACGACTCCACATGCCGAAGTGTCCTTGGGCAAGACACTGAACCCCAAGGTGCTCCTGATGGCAAGCTAGCGCCTTGCATGACAGCTCTGCTACCATTGGTGTGTGAGTGTCTGTGTGAATGGGTGAATGAGACACAGTGCAAAGTGCTTTGGAACCATTTACCATAGTTAGATGACAGGCCCAGAGCATCTCCAAAACAGCAGGTCTTGTGGGGTGTTCCTGGTATGCAATGGTTAGTACCTACCAAAAGTGGTTCAAAGAAGAACAACCAGTGAACCGGCAACAGGGTCATGGGCGCCAAAGGCTCATTCACGCGCTTGGGGAGAGATCCCACAGAAGAGCTACTGTAGCACAAATTGCTGAAAAAGTTAATGTTGGCTATGATAGAAAAGTGTCAGAACACACAGTGCATCACAGCTTGCTGCGTACAGGGCTGCGTACCGGTACGGCACAGATCGGTCAGAGTGCCCATGCTGACCCCGTCCACTGCTGAAAGCACCTACAATGGGCATGTGAGCATCAGAACTGGACCATGGAGCAATGGAAGAAGGTGGCCTGGTCTGATGAAAGGTGGTTTATTTTACATCATGTGGATGGCAGAGTGCGTGTGCATTGCTTAACTGGGGAAAAGATGGTACCAGGATGCATTATGGGAAGAAGGCAAGCCAGCAGAGGCAGTGTGATGCTCTGGGCAGTGTTCTGCTGGGAAATCTTGGGTCCTGGCATTCATGTGGATTTTACTTTGACATGTAACACCTACCTAAACATTGCTGCAGACCAAGTACACCCCTTCATGGCAACGGTATTCCCTAATGGCAGGGGCCTCTTTCAGCGGGATAATGCACCCTGCCACACTGCAAAAAATGTTCAGAAATGGTTTGAGGAACATGACAAAGAGTTCAAGGTGTTGACTCGGCCTCCAAATTCCTCAAATCTCAAGCTGATCGAGCATCTGTGGGATGTGCTGGAAAAACAAGTCCGATCCATGGAGGCCCTACTTTGCAACTTACAGGACTTAAAGGATCTGCTGCTAACGTCATGGTGCCAGATACCACAGCACACCTTCAGAGGTCTTGTGGAGTTATGGCTGATCGGTGTGTGTGTGTGTGTGTGTGTGTGCATACAGTATCAGTGGCTACTCATGAGGAATTCATAGACTGTGACAAAAATGTCTTTCCAGCAGGGTTAGGCATCTCAAAGAGTATACTTATGCACTATTCTGGATTCTTTTTGAGTCAACATAACTGTCTAGTGTGTTTCCACTGGGAAATCTAAAATCATTGGTGAAAATAAAAAATAGACAAAACACAGTAAACATTATAGCAAAAGCTTGCTATTCACTTTGCATTGGCTGCAATCAGGTATTATTTGCATTTGCAACATTATTTCACTTTGGAGTAAATGGATTTGAATTCGAAAGTATCTTTATGTACTGATCTTCTAGAGAGGTGCATAGACTATTCTTTTAAGCATTAGCTCACAGACAATCTGAAATAGTTCAATAATAAATAATATAAAAAAAGTCAGCTTAGACAAAACTTTTGAGTCATTCGTTCATGTGAATCAATTCGCCTGATCGACTCAGTTAAAAGAGTCGTTCAAAGAGACCTGATTCTTTTGTGAACCTCATATAAACTGTCAAGAAACCACACCTTGTGTACATGAGCCAAATGAGTGGAATGTTATCATGCTTAATAAAGCACAGAAAGTCAGATATCACCAGGACTGTTTGCTGTGGTTTAAGCTAATGTATAGTGATTCATGCATGGAAATGGGCATGTTCTACAGTAATCTGATCTCTCAGTGCCAGATTTCTGATACTAATGGCTTTTCACAGTGCACCCAGATGCCAGTGGACTTCTATTATGAAGCCAGCATGATCCTAGTTAAATTGGCCCAGAAAAAATATGTTGTTCTGGTCTATTTTAACTTTTTACCTGGGCCCAGTCCAGCTTGATCTGAGATACATTAAGGAATAGTTCAGGCAAAAATAAACTGGAAACAAATTCTCCCTTAATCCAAATGTATTTAATATCACTGGAGACAGATTTGACTTTGGTTATTTAATTTTCCACTGGAGACAAAGCTAAAGTTGCTAAAAAGTCAGGGTAAACTTAGAGCTACCAGTTTAGCATTGCAAACAGCATGCCTCAGTGATCACTCTCTCACCTCAGAAGACATTTCTAAAACTGATATTATATGGACAAATTTATTTATAACTCATTCTCAAGAGCATTTACACAAGAAATGTGGTATCCATGAGAATCCTGTTAATTTGTACTGAAAAAGGTTTGTACAAAAGCTCCTGAGTTTGTGTAAATTTCTGTAATGTGAACCTCGATTAACTGGCTTCAAATCATATAACTGGAGATCTGTTACTGCAAACTTACATGCAGTAAAGTTTAAATCACTTAATAATTTCAGTTGCAAACATGAATTTAATGGCAATTTTGTGAAATCCGTAAACAAGTCCACAAATAAAAACAAAAAATACTAGCCAGTTAATGAGGACAAAAGTAATGGCACCCTATAAAAAGTGTGTGTCTATGGTAGCCAATGTGCTGCAGTAGCTCAGCTGCATTATTGGAAGATTTATACATGCTGTGCCTAGGAGGTGCTCTTTCACAATTTAGTCAGCATTTTGTTGTTGTTAGGAAGATTGTAAGAGCCTTTTATGGAGTTTTGTGGGTATCATTAAAAGAAAATTGACTGTACCATAAAGGCACTTGATAATCTACAGCTGATGGATATTCATCAACATACTCACATGAGTATGGAGAAACATTTCAGTGTTACTGAAATGTCTATAAATCTGGTGGGAATTTTAGTTATAAAAACATGTAAAAACATTTTTCATGCAATGTTCATGAAATTACAAAATTGTTAATAAACAAAAGATGTAATTAAGATATGTCATAAATCTAGACGTCCCATTACAATCTAACAGAGACATGCATATATTTAAATAAGACTAAGGTCAAGATGTGTTTTCTTCAGTGTTGTGTGTTTAACTGTGCATATAATCTCACTTTCACATCAATGCTTAAATGCTCATTTTGTTCTTATGATCATCATTAGACTGGAAACCATGTAGCATTACTATAGCAATCTAAACTGTAGCCTCATTTCCAGTGCAGTGTGAACTCTACTGAATGAGGGCAAAGCGGTTAGTGTCTTCATAATTCTAATCATCTCCTTCCAGCTTCTCTGTCCAACTGAGACTGCACTATAGAAAAAGCTAGTTTGCATAAGACAGAGGGATAAATATCTATAACAGAACTTCCAATTACACTAGACCTATATTTTGTTGAGTTGTGTGTTAGTGCACATATGTGAGGTTTTTCTCTGTGTTTGGGAGCGTCACTAATTTCGACCCCCATCAGGTCCCTTCTTGGGTGGGGGAAAATAATCGGAGCAGACAGGAAGAGGACAGAGACTGCTGTGTCTGCTAACATTCTGAATTGCATCCCTCTCACAGAGGCCCCCAGTTCCTGCCACTCTGGATTGCTTCCATGTCCCAGAGGGAAAAGCGCCCACACCGACAAATAAGCCAACACATACAGCTGAGACACAATGTTTCCTTTCTAACTTCCATGCCTGTGATGCGCATCAGCCTTATTTGAGATAATATCAGAGAAAATAATGGAAGCTTCGGGCCATGTGTGCTTCCCTCAATATGTATACCTATCTTTTATGGAACGGTGACTTGGGCAATTACTATCAACGCTCCACAGAGAGTCACATTGTATTAGTCATAAGTGCTTGGTGTGTCTCAGGTCTCAGCTGGGTCAGCAGAGGACACGTTAAGCAGAGACAGGAATAAAACAAAGAAGGAGGAGTAAATGGGACAGGCTTTTTTCACTGTTTGATTTTGAAAGAAATTATACAGATTTTGGGAGACATATAGGATTGAAACATGGCCATAGGGTAATTTTTTGTATGCTTTATTGTCATTGCATCATTTGTCAATCTGGATATGAGCAGATTTATTTATTTATTGCCGTGGCATTTACACAAGAAATGTGGTATTCATGACATTCCAGTTAGTTCGGAAAAGTTGATTGTGTAAATTTACATAAAAGAAGACTCATTAATGTACACCTCGACTGATCTGCGTCAAATTGTTTAATTAGCGATGAATTACTGCAAATTTATATACAAAATCGTAGAAATTGCTTATATATTTCAAGTGCAAACACAAATGAAATGATATTTTGTGAAACTCAACAAAGCAAATTCATATATTAAACAAAAAATTAGGACTGGGTATTCAGCTAGGACAAAAACGGCACGATATACTGTAAAATGTGTCTGTGTCTAATTTAGCACTCTTTTACCATTTAGTCATCATTTTTCAGCTCTCTGTGAGATTTGCCTTTTATGGAGTTTTGTGGGCATTATTAAATGTAAATCAGCTATACTGTTAGCACACTTGTTAATTTATAGGTGAGTTGCATTCATCAACATACGCACATGAGTATTAAGAAAATCAGCATTACTGAAACTTTTGCAGGAATTTTAGTTCAAATCTTTTGGCCTACAAATACATTTAAACACAACTTTACTAAAAATAAACGAGGATCATTGTATGTACTGTATACTGCCACATATTGTATGCAGAACATGACATTTTCTTGAAACTTGGAAGAAAATGTGAGTGCAGAGTTTGGCATGGTACTGTGTCTTTGGAGGTTTTGGTCCAATGGTGGCTCTGTGATACTTCTGGGATTTAATCTCATAGTCTATAGTATGTAGCTGCAGCCCCTCAGACAGATGATAAAGGCCCAAGCAGGGACAGAAGGAAATTAATAACAGCATTAACCACCTAGTACCTTAGTATAGTATGCCAAATATATCACCAATAGAGATGTTGCTATATTGACATGCTAATTAGTATTGAATAAGTACTGAATTATGACCCAGCTCTTGCTTTGTGACAGGATGAAGATACATGCATTCATAATTTATTGTTGATTTCCCCCTGCTCATCCTAGAACAAAATTGTCATTTGTATATAAGTAGCAGTCTGAAAGTTATAATGAATTTTTCTGTATTTTCTCTACTCTTTAGTATTGTATCTTTAACATCCCCTTATTTACTCACACCACCTTTGCCTTGCATTAGATCTGGTCTGCAGCTAGGTGTCACCCATATCCTGGACAATCTAACTGCTTTTGTACTAGAGACAGTTATAATTCTACTACGCCTTGATTGATTACTATATATGACATGAAAATGGCTGCATTTAATAACACCATAATTATTCCATCTCATTTATATTAATATCTAATTTGCTAAGTAAGGAATAATACACTTGGGGGTGTTTTTGAAAATTGTTATTGGAAGATAATCAATGATCTTTAAATACATTTCGATTAAGTGAGAGTTACTATTACCACTCCAAAGTTGATTATTTTCCAATAACTGCACAT
Source organism: Stegophilus panzeri (assembly GCA_024331685.1). Taxonomy (NCBI): domain Eukaryota; kingdom Metazoa; phylum Chordata; class Actinopteri; order Siluriformes; family Trichomycteridae; genus Stegophilus; species Stegophilus panzeri. Next base: position 6,199,713 of record JANDJT010000021.1, on the reverse strand, counting down.
CTGGAAGTGTTGTTTATTTTATTTAATTTTTTTTGGTCCTCTAATACCACATCAATTTGCCAACAAATCTACTTTTTTTTTAATTAAAGAACAACATTTTTATTTTTATTTATTTTTCATTCTAATTATGTTTAATGTTGTGGAACGCCAACAAAGCAAGTTAGTTCCTGATATCACTTACGTTATAACAGCAGTAAACAGTCGTTCCCACACCAGCCTCTTTTTCCCCCCTTTCTCTTTTAAAATGCATAAAAATGCAGCTTTTCATATTACTTAGGAACTGTCCCATGTAGGAAACCTTAAAGTTACAACTTTAACTCTGACTTTTACAAAGCGGTGACACTGGAGACTCCTTCCAAAAATGTTAAATAAACATCTCCTTACACAGAACATCACCATATCAACCATTATACCTTTTTTATTTTTTGCCAGATTATGTGTTTTTTTTATATGTAGTTTGTTACAGTAGAAATGATAGCATACAATGTGATAAATATTGACAGACCTGTTGTTAGAGAAATCCTTCAAACCAATCAGAATTGAGAATTCAACATCTCTGTGGTACATATTTCATTAGAAAAATATGAACAGTTTTCAAATATCATGTTTTAGTGCAGCAGGAGCTCTGGTGTGATTAGATGTAATGGCTGGGTTTAACACTGAGTGAAACACAGTTTTAATTTCTGTTTTAATTGAATTTCACCACTTTAATTTCTGCACAAAACAGCAGCATCAATCAACAACGTAGCTTAGGAGAGAGATAATGAGAAGTCACATGAGGACAGACAGACTGAACAAGCCTGATTTGAGATGCTGAAGCAATGTCATCATACTTTCTTATTACAATACCTATAATACAATGTGGAAGTTTCTTTTCATCTCCACTCCCCGTTTTACTTCACTGCCTGATTCATATCACAAACACATTTGATTTCCCCTTTCAGCTAATTATCACATGGAATTTGAGGTGTGGGTACAGGAAGAACACAAAACCTGTTCATATCAGTTCAAGTTTAGGCAGAATTAGAAGATGACACCAAACCTGTTACTGTAGCTTGTTAATTTAGATGTGAACCACAGTGTCTGAAGTAAACGTAGTTAACTATTACAGTACTGGTCTTTTCTGATGTGTTAATCAGTCAGTGACTACATTTACATCCACATCAATATTCCGATATTAATCGGAATTTGGTAATATTCTAATTGGTATTGAAAAATCCAATTGGCCTATTTGGTTTAGGACAATATTCTGATTCCCCAAAATCTGATTCCCACCCCTGGAATATGCCTGTTTTAATAGGAAATTTGTTGCATGTAAACACCTTATTCAGAAAATCCACTGAAAGGAGATAAATGTAAATGTAAGAACAGCATGTTGGCTTTGGCAAACCAATTTAACTAGACACAGTGTTACTTTAATTAGTACAACAATGACCTTCTATATTATCTAAAGTCTAAATCAAATTAATATTAGTGCCTCTTTGGCTAGACTTTTACTGTGCATTAACCAATAGGGGATGGTATTGTGTGTGTGTGTGTGTGTGTGTGTGTGAGAGAGTGAGTGAGTGTGTGTAGAGGAGAGTTATTTTGATGAATATTCTAAGAAAAGAAAACAAATCAGTAATTTAAAGTGTGATTCTTTGCACAGAACAAAAGAGTATGGAATCATATTCAATGTCAGGTATTAGCATTAAACACACTAAGAAGTGAGCTCAGGGTCCTACAACTGACACATTTCAGAGTAGTGAATAATGCAACACACACGTGCGTCTATGGATGGTAAATAAATCAAGCAGCAGTTTGATCTCTCTTGCTCTCTCTCTCTCTCTCTCTGTCTCACTCTTTCAATCTGAGTAACACAGACAGGTGTGAAATCACCAGAGATTGAAGTCCTATACTTTTCAGGGCCCTCACAGCCAAGTGACATGTTGATGTTTAGATTCTTAAAGTCTCATCTACATGTGTGGTGCAACTTTAGGCAGCTTATATACTATAAGCATTGGGAAGATTTAGCATACAATTTTAATATGTAAGGAATATAATACAGGGAAATAATTAACAATGGTGTGCTGTGATGTGGCCTGGCATAAAGCAGAGTTACTGTTACCACCCCACAGTTGAATGTTTTCCAATAGCTGCACATCCTGAAGTGTTTTATTTCCCTTATAAAAAAGCAATTTGCCCACTCTAACAATTTTTTATTTATTGAAGAATGTGGTGGAGAACGTTCCACCCTGAAGAAGAGCAGAGAGAATGATGCTGCATCCAGAAGCTCAATAATGTTCATAATGTTTATTACACCATAGAAAAAACAGAGAGAATACTCTCAGTGAATCTGATCCAAGAGCAATTCAAGTAACAGACTGACTTAAAATCACATACTTCATATACTTTGTAATTCTAGGGCATGATTGGCTATGTAGAGAAAAAGATCTGCACCTTATTGATAAACAAAGAAAAAGTAAGGATAGGGTTACATAAGGTTACTGGACTGCAGGTGCAGTATAAAATGGGCTCAAACTGGTTACTTCTATAGTGCCAAGAAATGTGTCAGGTTAAAACTTTGAGGGTGTGATAAAAGGAAAACATTGCATCACAAATGGGGTTACTGCAACCTCAGTAATGTAACAGAGACTAAAAAACTTATGATCTACTGTAGATATGTGTGCAGACGATTGACAAGTACAAACTTAAGCCAAAGCAGAAATCAAATGTAAAAACATAATGCAGTTACAAAGTAATACTTCTAAGAAGAGGGAGAATAAATTCTGACTTCACCAGAGTCACACCTAATTTTTATACATTTAGTCCATTGACATTTAATATAATGTAATATAAACCCGTGACTTGCCTTGCAGCTGGAGCTACTGTCATAGCTGCTGTTATACAACCCCAATTCCGAATAAGTTGGAACAGTATGGAAAATGCTAATAAAAATAAAGAGGAGTGATTGGTAAATGTACTTTGACTTGTATTTAATCATAGAATTTTTATTGGAAAACCACATTTTACATATTATAACACCCCATCCAACAACCCCACCATACCTAGCCCCAACAAAATAATCACAGCCAAAACCAAAAGAAAGGGGGAAACAAAAAAACAACAACAAACAAACAAACAAACAGAAAAAAAAACAAACAAACCAAAAACCAAACAATTTAAAAAAAAAAAAAAGAAGATAAAAAGTAAGATGATTAGTGTTTATCCTCTACTTTCCCTCAATCCACCTCCAGGGTGCATACATCATTGAAGTAGGTAATAAATTGTTGCCATTTTCCCAAAAATGATTCACCC
>JANDJT010000021.1:6153618-6172486 GCA_024331685.1 Stegophilus panzeri | reverse complement strand
TTGTCACATGAAAAGATATAATCAAATATTTACAAAAATGTGAGGGGTGTACTCACTTTTGTGAGATACTGTATATCAATCGTCAATTTCAAGGCTGCACAATGCTGATGTGCAGCTATCAAAGCCACTTTTTAGACTGCTATTGCAATCCGTCAGTCTATTACAATGTTTGGCCAACTATGCTTTTGAAAAACTAGCTAAAGGATAATATAGCCATATTTAAATTAATGTAACAGATATAAATTAATGTAACAGTTATTTCATCTGCTGAGTTTAAGGTAGTGCCAAATAATATTGTGGTTTTTCTGCTGTTTTTCATGTATAGCAGTGATTTCACAATTGTTTGATATGACGATGTGATGAACACTAAACAATTTTTATGAGACCCTGGCAGAATAAGGTCAGTAGTGCCACTTACTCAGGACACTGACTGTGGACTCTGATGTCATCTGGACGTTCATAGGCATGACATACTCAATGGTGAAGCAACGTCCCTTCTCTTTTCCTGAAATACAGCATCAAAGCATGTCGGCGTTCACATCATATCAACCAAAACTAAACTGTATTGCAACTTCTATAAGACAGACATTTCGTGTTCCTAGCAAGCAATGAGGTTATGATAAACTCTGAAAATGGAAGCATTAGAAGCCAGAAGCTATGCTTCAAAATTATAGCTCTCAAAGGAGGAGAAGAATAAATAGATACAGTAGATGAAAAAATCATTTCAGGAGAAATGATGAAGAAATGAAAAAGGGCAATGATTTATAAATGGATTCATAATGCTCTTGATCACCATGGCACTGCCAGGTGATCTGATTTAAAAAAAAAAAAAAAAAAAAAAAAAAAGATTGAAATTATGTGCTGCTTGCTTTACATAGCCACAGACATTGGGTTAGCAAGTTCCAAAATAGTTATTTTTTGGTTACTAAGGTTAAGGTTAGGGTGTGTGTGTGCGTGTGTGCATGTTATTTCTACAGGTCTTGATTATTTCTTACTACACCTACCTAGACCACTGTGCATGCAGGGTTACCACTACAAAAAACCACTACACAAACTGCATGACACTCAAAAACATTTCTCAGTCACTCTAAACACAACATTTCATGCTGTTAACTGATTTAAAAAGAAAAAAAAAGAACAGTGGTGTGATTAAAATGCCACCGTTTGAGTATGTAAGAAAGATATTTAAGCAACTTTTGAACTGGGTCTTTTTCAGCTTGTTTACAATAAGATTTTATATAAACAGTCCACTGTTATTATTGATATGAAAATGAATTAGATTTTTTTTTTTTGTTTACATTCACTTCTGACATTTTTTAATATGGAAGACCTTGAGGTTTGATTTGTATTGTTTCTATTTCTATACACAAGGGCACAATAATAAATAAGATGTATTGGGAAACACTCCACAAAAGAAAGAAAGAATGCAGCAGTTAATATATTTCATTAAACCAAACTAACAACCCAAATCACTTTGGTACAGAGCTAGATTATTCTTCGATCTGTCACCTTGTTTTTGTCACATTTGTTCTGGCACAATTTACTAAATTCTGAGACAGGTGCTTGAGGTTTCTCAGTGCTGTGCGGTATTCAACAGCAAAACTATTTAAGAAGTTCAGTTGTATAACTCATTAAAAAAAACTACAACTGTGCCTGAACTGACTATAATCTCTAATTAAACAGCTAATACTCTAATACAGAAAGATTGTCCTGTGCACAGCTCTAACTCAGTGAATATTATGGTGAATTGATCATAAAACTCATAAAACAGGGGGAGAAAATTACTTGTGTAAGGCTACTAATCCCAGCATTTTCCCCAAGATATGACTATGAGTTGTCTGTCATAGTGGAAAGGCCAGTCATGCATACAAGTTTCAGAACCAAAAGGAAAAAAAAAAAAAGATACAGACAGATGGCTCTGTGAGGTGATTTTGCTGGCATGGTTGTGTTGTTTGAGTCCACTTGTTTGGTTAACAGACTGCAAATCAATACAAATTTATTCTGATTGATCGCCTTTATCCTGTGCTGAAACATTTTTTTGACAAATCTCACACCCAGAATCTTTGCTCAATGATAGTCGGAGGTGTAGAAAGATGGAATGAAATATGACAGTATAGAAGAAGACAAAGGTCAAAGCATTTTGATGGAAGACTAGGAAGTGACATGAAGCGTCATGGTGAAAATGTCAGAGTGTCTTTAAAGCCTCAATCAGTAATCACTTTGCTGGCCAAATTACAGTACAGGGTTAAATTCTTAATAATATTTTAATTATGATCATAATCAATGTTTTTTTGGTGCATGAAATAACAAACTCTCCATTCATATGGTTGAAATGTCAGTTTGGCAGCATTCTATAGCGGCATGCTTGTTTATTTATCTATTGAAATCCATCCATCCATTTTCTGCACCGCTTATCCTACACAGGGACCGAGGAGCCTGGAGCCTATCCCAGGGGACTCGGGGCACAAGGCGGGGGGACACCCTGGATGGGGTGCCAACCCATCGCAGGGCACAATTCACACAATCACATACACTCACACACACATTCACACACTATGGACAATTTGGAAATGCCAATCAGCCTACAACACATGTCTTTGGACTGGGGCTGGAAACTGGAGTACACAGAGGAAACCACCGAAGCAGAGGGAGACCATGCAAACTCCACGCACACAGGGCAGAGACAGTATGACAGAGACAGAACCCCAACCCCAATGATGCGAGGCAAATGTGCTAACCACTAAGCCACCGTGCCCCCCTATTTATTTAATTTATTTAAATATCTAATATTTGCAATCACTTTAACCATAAAGGCATCCTATCAGGTTTGCACTTATAAAGCGCTTTTATCCAAAGTGCTTTACACTGTGTCACATTCACCCATTCACACACACACCAATTGTAGCAGAGCTGCCATGCAAGGCGCTAACTTGCCATCAGGAGCAACTTGGGGTTCAGTGATTTGTCCAAGGCATGTGGAGTCATGTGGAGTCATGTGGAGTCATGTGGAGTCATGTGGAGTCATGTGTGCTGGGAATCGAACCGCCAACCCTACGATTAGTGGACAACCCGCTCTACCACCTGAACCACAGCCGCCCACATATCTATCATAAAGACAGGTAACATACTAATAATTTACCAAGCTCCAATATTAAAGGAGTGGTTTATATTTTAGACTTCTCCTGACTGTGAGGAAAACTTCACTTCCCCCCACAGCAGACCTTTTTAAACTATGCCTTGTGTTTTTCCTTTTAGACAAAAGTAGCTGGGATGGATCCTATTTTCTGGCAAAATATAATCATTAACAATGAATCATTAATCAGTGTAGCAGTTGGCCATATTACGAGTCACAATTTTATTAAGGTGTCTTCAAAATTATATGACTGTTCAAACCTTTGAAACACTTTTATATTTTACAAACTGCATCTTTAAACTTAAAGTCCTGAGGCACTGAATGGAGAGGAACACACTGCATTATAGCAGAGATATAGGAATCTCTTTCACAGAGAAGGAAAAGAAGAACAGGAAGTTTCAGAAGGAGGCCACAGTGCAGTCTGAAAAGAAATTACACAGTGTGCCGTTCAAATGGGGATCACTGAGGAATGAGGAGACAGGTATGAGACAGCAGTATTTTTCTCCGCTGCAATGTCTTCTCTGCAAGTGATTATATGCTGTAACGTGGCATCAGAGCAGCGTTTGCTACCATCACTGTCAGATGTTAAACTCTAAAAGTACAAGAATTCTGAAAGTACAAGATGCATTAATGGAGTTCCATCAGCACACGTTGTTTTTACATGATACTGTAAAAGCTTCGGGACAAGGGATATGGGGCTGGCACTAGTTATGTACTGATGCCAATAATCCACATCATTCCGTCCTGTTCAGCACTAGGACTTCCAAAACGGGGACTTTTAATTATCTATAAATATTAAATTCAAATCATTTTGAATAATGGGTGGCTGTAATTTGCTACATGATTTTTGTGTTCAGAAATTACACCAGAGGTTGTGATAGTCGTAGTTCATAGACACAGTGGTGTTTTCAAAAACACTTTGGAACTAAAATGCACTTGTATGTCGACCTCAGTTTAGCACATACTCAATAATAAAATGTTTTCCTAAATTCACGGATGATTGGATGTTATTTATGTAACACCACTTCGGTATATGTAACTACTTCATCAAACTACAAATTAAATACGACTGATTGAACTACTTCATCAGGACACATAACTTGGTTGTGAAACAATAATCAGACTCCATGCAAAAACGTTTGCTTGTCAATTTGGGGTAAGAAAGCAAGGCGTGTTTTTTCTACCTGTCCTAAAAAACAATGTTGTCTAGTAATATACCTCTACTGACCCCTAATGACAGAACGCTTTTCCAAGCTCAAGTAACAAAGGGGATATTTGGCCAAAATCTTAGCTATTAAATATTAGACTTTGAATTTTCTGCCTTTGAATAACTGCATATTATATTTGAATAACTACATATTATATTTGAATAACTACATATTATGAACAATTTAATTTTGTTTATTAAGTGTATATAGTGTATATAAGTGTATATATGTATATAAGTGTAAATAGTGTGATTATTTTGGACAATCCTAACGCTTAATTTTATGACGGCGTACATTTCAAAATTATGGTGACTAGACCTGTAGATTATGTAGGGTGTTGCTGCCTAGTCAGCTGAATTCTTCCCAGGATAAATATTCTTGCCAAGAAAAAAACATCTCAGCGTTTGAGGACAAAAAGGCAGCAATCCCAATATTTTGTTCACTGTATGAGTTCCATCAAAAAGATACACGGTGGATGTAAATGTTGCCATTCCATGATCAGATGTTAAGCACAAAACCCTCTCACCTGCCAGGAAGCAGACTCTCCAGAGGCCTGAGTGGAGGGACATGCGTATCTCTGTGCTCTGGTTCAGAGGCATGATGATTCCCTCCTCCAGGTAGAGCCAGTAGTCTGTGCTGACGGCGATTCCCAACAGGCCCAGACTGCACACTGCAAACACACTGCTTAGCAGCGTCAGAGCTTTCCTCCCACACACACTCATCACCTCCGCTCCTGCAGGGGGCAGCACACGCAGGACAAGGGACCTGCAGAGAGACAGAATGAGTTAGAAGGATATCCCTGAATTTCAATATGCAAACTTCAAGTCAAGTACCAAATACTCCTATATTAACAACTCAGCAAATGTGCAGTGAGAATTAGGGATGTGATGGTGAGGAAATTTTCCCACCGGTTAATCAGCGTGTGACAACACGGTTATACTGGTATCACCGGGTGGGGGGTTTCCCCCTTGCTTATGAATGCCCGCATGATCACTTCTGTTGATCGGTGCTGAGACTCTGACTCATTTGGGTCATGCTGAATTGAGCAGACGCGTTCAGTTTTTAATTGTAGCGTCCATTCTCTAACTGAAGTAAATTATTTTTATTACTATAAAAAGGCAAAACGACTGTGGGGGCGGTGCCGCAGTGGGCAAGTGATGTAATCGGTGTGCAGGCCCAACACTGGTAACACCGTCTATCACAGCAAGCCTAATGAGAATATAAAAATATAATAAAATAAACATCTCTCTTAAAACATTTGCTGAACCCTCACTAGCTCAGTCTTTGGTCACGATATGAGGTTTGCTTCATGAGACTTGAGACTTTCAAAAAGCAATTAAATATGCATCTGGTAGCCTACAGAAGATACACTGAATAAGCAATACATTGTTTTCTGATTTTTATTAGTGTTACATAATGCTAGAAGAACTGTAGGATAAAAGTTTATGAATAAATATATGTTTATTTCAAAGTACATTTCCTTTTATTTTTTAAATCCGACATTAAATAAATTAACCTATGGGTGCCTTGTAGCTTCAAAAGTTGTAATGGATCCTGCTTTCATCATTATGGTGAGGTAATGTGAGTTACAGGTGGTTCACCCTGTGAAAAATAAATAAATGACTTTTAGTTCATGGTTTGAATGGTACAGTACGGATGCTTTGTTGTAATCACAGAACGTAACCCAGAAATTCATAATTTGGGAAAATAATAATTGCAATAATCATCCACCTATGTGTCAATTTTCCTGCTTAGAGACAAGACAAAACATCTTACTCAGAGACAATTAGTTTTTCCAAAGGCTGAATTTCACATGATAATTCTGATAAAAGTATAAAATAGCCATTTTTATCCTGAGCTGTAACTGTGGCAACTGATACTTGCTTGGATGATTTGTCCAACGTAGGTACATTTTCTTTTAATGGAGAGCACTAAAACGTTGGTATAATTGTATTCATGGGTGCATAATAACAAATTGAAAGAGTGACAAGTGTATATCGTGCACACACATTAAGATTTCATGACCTTTATTTAGTACTATATGACTCAGAAATTTGAGTCAATCACCTGTGTAGCATATGTATGCATCCCTGAGCACTTGGCCAGCAATCAAAAGTTTGCCTCCGTTTGCTGTTAATCACCAATGCTCCTTTCTTATTATTGACAAAATGAATACAGGGTCACCCTGTCCAGGGTGTCCCCCGCCTTGTGCCCCGAGTCCCCTGGGATAGGCTCCAGGCTCCCTGCGACCCTATGTAGGATAAGCGGTACAGAAAATAGATGGATAGATGGATGAATACAGGGTTATGGGGGTTCATAATCATCTGTGTTCATAAACACTGATGTGCACTAAAGAGTGTCTTTAATGGTTTTCCACTCCAGTTCAGTACATGGAGGGTATCCTCTGCTGTCTATGTGTGGGAATGTAAACATTGCTTATGGGAAGTGAACCATGTGAACATGCTGCTGATGTCTGACTCTTCATTGCCAGTGCGGTTCAGTGGCTTGCCTTGCCTGAGGCAGCTGTGCCTCACTAACCCGCTGACAGAGAAAGGTTCAGCTTTTGAGGCCATTCATAGACTGAGATATCCAGTAAAAGGGGTGTAGAAACAGGTATGTGTCACTGTGTATATGCAGCTCTCAGTGCAACTCAGTTCACACCAAGGTTACAACACACTTCATCGAAACAGGTCACATCACACTTCATATATATAATATTTAGTCTGTTTGAATCAAAACCTGGTGGGTTTTTACCCCTCCCCCCTAACCCTAACCCCTAGCTGGGTCACCTAGAAATAACAAACACTTATCTGGGGACCAAAACAACTAGAGCTTGTCTCAGTCTGCGTCCAAGGGTTGAATCATGTAGTGATAACATGAATCAGCCCTGACGTGACCCAATTCCAGGAAGTGAAGCAAGCATGCTATGTATTTTCAGTTCAAGTCAGCATTCTTGGACATGTGAGTTCATTAATTGGAATAAGACATGTAAAATTAGCAAGTGGATACAGCTGAAGTGCTGCAGAATCACAGTGTATTTTGAATAAACAAACAAGAAATGGATATATGAAAAAAATAATTATTGATTTATCATTCAGCTGTGTAATCTCTGTTCTTGGTTGATTTCAGTGACTTCTGTGCTCTCTCGCAAAATCATCACCATATTTTTGTGTAACGAATGAAAGACTTTTAGCCTGCTTCCAGCTGTGCCCATTAACACACATCCCTTAGAAAATATTTAGTTTTCTGGTCCACTTCAGTTTGTATAGTGTGAAACTCAATCAGACCAAATAGAAACGTATCGATTTCATGCTGATTTGGACTCGGCAAATGGAGAAATAATTGAGAACGTGACTGTTTTACACGAACTTGGCTGTGTTAGATGATATATTTGAGATACTGAAAATCAGCCATACATATCCAAAAGTATTCCAACACCCCTTTCTAAGTGGACTATTTAAGGACTCTCATTGCTCACTGACGCAGGTGTCAGTCTTCTTAGAAAAAAAAAAAACTTGGCAGAAGAACTGGACATTCTGAGCAGCTCTCAGACTTTCAACACAATATCATTACAGACGTCACATTTCCAAGAAATCTGTTAGTTAGATTTCTCCACTGTGACAGCCGACAGAAAGTAACAAAGTAAAAAAAAAACAAACAAAAAAAACATCACCACTATTGGACTGTGTAGCAGTGGAAACCCATTCTTGGGAGTGAAGAATCACACTTCACTGTCTGTCAGTTCAACAGATCAGTATTTGGCAGATGCCTAGAGTTGTGCTACCTGCCTCAGTGCTTGATGGCAGCTATAAAGTGTGGTGGAAATACTAAAAGGGATAATCATCTGGGCCTTTTTTTTTTTCATAATTCATGCTTCCAAGTGTTAGTGATGACAAAACCTAATGATGCAGCATGCCACGATGATACTTTGTGGTGTCCCAGTATTTGTGTGTACAAGTTAAACCCCTTAAAGAAATTGTATGGCCTACAGAACTTGGCTAGCCTGACCTCAACCCCATCAAACAGCTTTAGGAATATAAGCGCCATTTGCCCAAATGGTCTAATGTCAGTTCATGACTTTGGTAATGCTCTTGTGACTGACTGGAATATAATCCTCACAGTGACATTTCCATATTTAGTAAAAGACTTCCAGAAGGGTAGACAGTTACAGCAAAGGAACTACTAATCATTTTAATAGAACATCTGACTGCATATGGACAAAATATACTACATACTGTGACTGTGATATGACTTGAAATATATTAAGAGAAACTAGTGATGTATGTTGGTCTAAGATTGGTTGGCATAACTCCTTTTTTGGATCCTGCTAATGCCATGATCTATCAAGACAGCCATAGGGTAAGATGGTGATAGCACTTAATAAACAATATGCTGTGCAGCATAACTAGGATATTTCCATTACATATTAATTCCATTTATTTTGACGTAATGGACAACACGTTTGTTTACCACCTGCTAATTTATTACATATTTGACACGGTAACTCTTGCTTGTCTTTATTTCTTTTAAGTTTTCTGACTGGGGTTTATATGCACTAACAGAGTCGTTACTTAGAAGCCTAGCATGCTTTTTAGTTAAGTCGTTATGCTAAAATTCCTCAAATCATGACAAAAATTGACTGACCATGCACCCGCCTGCCGTGCTGATTCAGAACCGCTCATTAGTTAGGTAGTATCAGGTTGTGAGTTTCTGACTCACACATCTATCCCCTGTACTGTTTCTTAGCACGTTATGCTAATCAAACCGAAGCAGCTTCACTTCATAATAGAGAATCTTTATAGTGAAACCATGGTGACCGTTCAGGACTGCATAAATCACTGACCAGGTGGGTGTTAGACTACTAATAAGAGAGAAGGGAAATTGGCATGTGTTCTGAAGTGTTTTTATAGCACACTGCCCATTAGTTAACCTGCTAATGCATGGGATGTGTTTTCTGCCCATAAAAAAAAGCTATAAACCAAATCAAAGTGACTTTAGAGTTAACTCTCTATATCTATATTTGTGGGATCTGGGTAGATCCCTGTAACTAACTGACTTCCTTCTCTGTGTGTCTCTGTGTGTTTATGTGTGATGCTTCAGAGTTGGATGCATGCCACTGCAGATGCAACCACTCATTGCCAAAGAGGTTCATTTTAATAAATCGCTTACAACAAGTAAGGGAAATAGAAACAGTGAGATAAAGAAAGAGAGAGAGAAAGGTGCTTTTCCAGAAATGGACAGTAATAGATCTCTCAAGACATTTGCTGCTTGTGGCCAGACATTTAACCTTGAAATGTAAACATGACAGGTGATAAATTAAAGACTGGCAATGCCGCAGCCCCAGGACACGATGGGTCACTGAATAGTTTTGTTTTAACGAGGATGAAAATCAGTTTTGTATGCATGCTATGGCCTTCACAGTCACAGATGTCAAAGCAATTGAACACCTATGGGAGATTTTGAAACGTGTTAGACAGTGCTCTCTACTACCATCATCAAAACAACCAGCTGAGGAAATATATTTTGGAAGAATGCTGTTCATCGCTCCAGTACAGTTCCAGGCACTTGTAGAATCTGTGCTCTATTTTAACCAAGGAGATACCTTATCTCGCCAACATTTGCAAAAGTCATCGGCAGGGGGAACAAAGACGCGGGAAAGACAAGAACATTAATGCGGATCAATTTACATTATGGCATCTTTAGTAGGACACGCAGATATGATCATTAACATGGCTAACAATCATATGACACGTGCATATTTCGGCCAATCTATTCCAAATGGGTGTTCAAAAATGCTCCGCAATGAGTGTTCACAGATTTTGCAAAAAACACAACCTGAGAAGATGAGGCGAAGTAGATGAAAACCATCTAGAGCTGGAAGACGCCTGGTCTATAAACGTAATGTAAATATATAGACTAAACCTAATGTTTATTATTAATGTTTAGGCCTAGGCCTATTTATAACAGGAGAGAGTAGGGTTTTTCCTTGACATTGACATTGTTTTTGTGGCCACCAAATCAAACATTAAGCCTACAGAAGTGAATTTAATAATATTCTCACTAAGAAAATGTGTCTTTCTTTCACATTTGCACTTAAACGGTGCATCTTAAATGCGCCACTACTGCGTGGCGCGACTGATTGGGTGGACTGGAAACACAGAATGGAGAGCGCACCTGTGCGAGATTGGGAGGCACAGACCATATAGAGGGGTTGAAAGGCTACAGATGCTTATATGATTAAAATAACTAATACAATCCATGTTAACATAATTTCAATCTTTCTATAATTAACAATGACTTAATTACATGTATGTACTTGCATCTACTTCGCCTCGTCTTCTCAGGTTGTATTCTTTACAAAATCTCTCATTGCGGAGCATTTTTGAATACCAGTTTGGAATAGTTTGGCCGAAATATGTGTGTGTCATATGATCATGTTAATGATCATATCTGCGTGTCCTACTAAAGATGTCATATTGTAAATTGATCCGCATTGATGTATTTGTCTTTCCCGCATCTTTACTCTCCCTGCTTGTGACTTTTGCAAATGTTGGCGAGATAAGGAAGCTCCTTGGTTAAAACAGAGCTTTTTTAAGATTTAAATGTTCACATTTTAGTTTTGAAAAAGAAGACTGAGAAACGATTTAAAAGCATCTTTTTTTTCAAATTTTTCGGGGGGAAATGAAAAAAAACCCTATATTTCGTTATCCATTTTTTTTTATTTTAATTTCAAAACCGATATGAACTGAACGGAAGATACACAGATTTTGTTATGGCCCAATACCTTACTAAGACACTTTATGTTGATTTTTATCTTTAATTTGTCACATGTTTATTTATAGATTTCTAAAAATCAGTTAATATAAACTGTGCCACATTAGGTGCCAAAAAGCCAGCAGAAGGCAGTGGTGTTCATGCCTATACTGAATGAACTACACAAAATCCACATCACTTTATATACATTGCTCCAAACGTAATGTGTTAAATAATCTTTCCTGCTGGTGCCCACTTTAATCCAATGTGTCTTACAATTGATTCGAGATACACCACAGGCATACAGCTGCGCTGCTGAGGGTTAAAGGGCACAAGCTCACTGCTTCAGGCTTTTAGTGCAACGTCTTAGCTCCTGCTTATTTCTGAGGGTTTTTGCCTTCAGTTTTGTTTTCATATGTGTTGTGTCCTGGTGCAGTAACTGTCCACTAAGTTTTGAGTCCACTAAGTTTTAGTGGGATCTAAGTGGTTAAAGATGCTTCTGTTCGTTGCGGAATTCATCCTGCTGCCATTGCCAAGTGATCTATCATGTAGTGAATCATCTAAAGTGGTTGTAGCTTTCTATTTATGGTAATCTATTTATCTTGACCATTAACTAATGGCAAAAAAGGCCAATTAATCTTGGTACCCTAAAATAAAAAAAACTGTAACAGTCTCCTGATATGGACATGCACACTTCCAAACATTTATGTTTTTTTTTGTGTGTTTCTTCACAGCTAAAATCCCTTACAAAACCTTCCAAGGTTCTGAATAGCAAATCAGAGGCATTAGTACCGGCCAGTTCAATGCCGCTTAGGAGACTGTATTTATATTCAGCTTGCTGTGAGCTCTTTGTGTTTATGGTCTCATACTGTGGATCACAGTCTCAGTTTGATCTCCCATTCTCTTAGTTCCGGCACTGTCTCTCTGCAGCATTAATGTGAAAAGGCCTTTTTGTGGAAGCTTTAGAATTCCACACTATTCTCTGCTGAATATCAATGACAGCAGTTTATTAGTGGCAAATGAGATGACACTAAGTGGTTCCAGATGGTTCGTATTTATGTGTCCTTTAAATCAAATATGGAGGAAGTGGAATATCTGTTTCTGTTATGTTTATTGTTTGTTAATATTTTTTTCAAATTATAGTTTACAATGTCTTTGTGCATAAGAACCAATGAAATGTTCCATTTTCCTGCAGCTGATGTTTCTTCTATGAATTATTATGCCTGGTCTCAAGGGAGTACAGAGTCTGATTCATGCATGATAGCAATTCACACAAATGTCCTGGAATGGATGGCTGTTTTGGGCAAGAGTGGCCATGTTATGATGAGAACGGTAACAGCTTTTTTGCTTCGCTTGTCTCCTCTATCAGCTTTCCATCAACACTTTAGGGATGTTTATCATTTCCTTGGAATGACTTAAGTTATTTGACACACGCAGTATACTGCAATCAGGGTGGTTCCCCATGATAGTACACCATGGATGGCGTTGAAAATGTTTTGTCCATATCAGATATTTCAATGAATTGTATGAGGAAGAATAACAAGAATATGAACTGAAGGTAAATAATCCATTATGCCTGGGGCTTTGCAGAGGTAAGAATCTCCATCCATGAATAGAAAAGCATAAGTTCAAGTCCCAGGACTGGCAAGGGTTGATGAATGTAAGCCAGTAGCCAAAGGATACCAGTCCACCAATGGGACTTTTACCCCTAACTGATCCAGAGGTTCCCTGGGGGTTGGCACTGTATTCCGACCCTTACATGTCAAAGAATCTTTATCAGTCTTATATCAAAGCCATGTGCTATAGTGCTAAACAGTGCTAACTTCCTCCTTCACTGGAACTGACAGGCATAGATAAGAAAAATTAAGCTTCTAAGTAACAATGTTGGATGTTTTTGCATATACCAACAGCCTTTTACGGTGAGAGAACATTTCTGATGTAGTAATACAATTGCCAGTAAAGATTATACAATACAGTAGCTTTGGTGCAAACATTTTGCTCCGACTGTTAAATTCCTGATGTCACAGCTTCGCTCTTTGGGGGTTTTGTAATTCTGTATGCTTCTAATTAAGAGAGAGCAGCTCATCTCCACAGCAGTGTGGGTTTTCCTCTCTGGCTCTGTGTCTGTGAACTGGGTCAGACCTCTTTCAGGTCAATAACACACACAAACACACACAAGCACACGGCCACATCAGCTTCAATTAAAACCACCAAACCTTCAGCAGCTCTTCCCATTTATCTCTCTATGTTGATTATGGAAAGAACATAACAGTGTAGAGGAGAGCTCCAAATATGGAGCAGATGGAGAAAAAGCCCCAAAACGTTGAGGAAAAAGCCCCAAGGATGCTAAAACTGTGGCAATCTATGGTGCATATACAGCATTAAGCAAGACAAACTGTCTGTGTCTGTTTTTCTCTTTGTAAATATATTTTTAGCTAACAACATGCAGTGAAAAACAGTTTAAGCTTTTGATAATAAGCTTGTGTTGCCAATTTCCTATAGAAAAACAAATGAGCTATTGACGTATTTCCTGGGCCTGTATATGCAAAGGCAAGATGTATACCAACAACAACACTATTATGTTTAGTTCTAATGAGTAACCAATTATGTGTGTCTGCATCATATGTAATTGTATCTGAGGATATATAAATGTTTTAATACTGGTTTTTAAAATAATGGTTAAATAATGCTAATATCAGACCTCGGCAGGTACTAGATACTGATCCAATACTGATTTCACTTCAATAATTACAAAACAAATAATAATGATCCTAACTGAAAATAAATTAATTAATTTGTCAGTTACTATCACCCATAGAGCAATTGGATCCATAGAGCCGTTGGACCCATAGAGCCATTGGACCCATAGAGTTATTGAACCCATAGAGCTGTTGGACCCACAGAGCTGTTGGACCCACACAGCTGTTGAACCCACAGAGCCGTTGGACCCATAGAGCCGTTGGACCCATAGAGCTATTGGACCCATAGAGCTGTTGGACCCATAGAGCTATTGGACCCATAGAGCTGTTGGACCCATAGAACTGTTGGACCCATAGAGCTATTGGACCCATAGAGCTGTTGGACCCATAGAGCTATTGGACCCATAGAGCCATTGGACCCACAGAGCTATTGGACCCATAGAGCTATTGGACCCATAGAGCCATTGGACCCATAGAGTTATTGAACCCATAAAGCTATTGGACCCACAGAGGTATTAGAACCCATAAAGCTATTGGACCCACAGAGGTATTAGAACCAGCAGGTAATACTTGATGATTCTTACCTATGTGTGATCACGGTGAGTTTACTTATGTGTGCTTTGTTTGTCCATTTAGGGGGAAAAAAGAGAACACTGTGAATGAGAGAAAGCGAGAGACAGAATTGACGGAGGGTGCACATAAAACACACGCACACCCACACACACCAGAGCATTAGCCTGGAAAGTGTTGAGGAACATGAGCAAGGCTAAAGTCCCAAAATATCGGGATGGTGTTTGCTTTATTTTGCTTTTTCCGTCGAACGTTGAAAGCATGCTGAAAAGCACTAGTGGAAAAAATAAAGCGAGCCAGAAGCTCTGGCAAAGTCCACCTGTCTCCTGAGTCCTCCTTCACACACACTGTGTTCTACAGACACATATAGCTATTGGACTCATGCAGCTAGTGAACCCACAGACACTTTATTGTGTTATACATTTCATTTAAATGCATTACATTTATTTTCCCCCATTAATCTATGCACAATAATCCATAACGACAAAGAAATATTCAGTCAGGCCTTTATGGTAGAGTGGCTAGATGGAAGCCACTCCTGAGTAAAAAGGCATATGGCAGGCACTTAAAAGGCTCTATGGTCTCATAAGACAAATTGAATTTTCTTGGGTTGAACTCCAAGTGTTATGCCAGACAACAATGTGGTAATGCTCATTAACCATCCCTACGGTGAAGCATAGTGGTGCCAGCATCATGCTATGGAGGTACTTCTCAGTGGTAGGGACAGGGTAAGAATTGAAGAAAGTATGATTGCTAGGGCTGTGATGGTGGCCATGACAACTGCAAACTATAACTGCGGTGGTGGAGTGCCACCTGCTGTGGTGTCACATCACACTCCACGTTAATGTTTCTGCTTGAGTGGGCACTATGACAAGTACAAAGTGCAACATTATATATACAAGTGTAATAATAATAACATTTGCAATATTCCTTTGTATTTATACGGACGGAAGTGCTAAAATAAATGAGCATGTTTGTTATAAAACAGATGTCTGAGCTTCATTTCATTTTTTATACTTAGGTTTTTATTTAATTTATGCCTATAAAATTATACATATTATTATTATTACATTACATTATATTATATTACATTATATAGGGATATAAATTTCACTTCATCCAAGTGATAAAGTGAAATTTAGCATAGAAAATCTGTGGAGAGACTTGAAGAGTCACAAACAGTTCACAAACACTCCCCATCCAATCGGACTGTGCTTGATCGGATCTGCCTGGAGAAACAAGGGAAACCGCTCAAATCCAGGTGCGCAAAGCTTGCCGAGACTTACCCTAGAAGACTCAAAGCTGTGTTTGCTTCCAAAGGTGCTTCTACAAACTACTGAATAAAGGGTCTGAATACTAATTTAAATAACACATTTTCGTTTTTATATAAATTTGCTAAAATTTATAAAAACACGTTTTTGCTTTGTCATTATGTTAGTGTGTTAAGATTGATGACAAAGAAGTAAAAACATTAAAGTGAAACAGTAAATATAACACAATCAAGTAAAGTAAACAAGTAAATCTTTACAATAAAGTGTGCAAAAACGGAAAGGGTCTGAATACTTTCTGAACACACTGCATGTGTATATACTGTACATATGTTTGTGTGTATGAACTTAGATCGTACTGTCACCTCTTCTTTTTCATCTGCCAGTGGCTTTCTCTGCTAACATGTATTAGTGCGAGTCCTCTGACACACACACACACACACACACACACACACACACACAGTAATGCAGACTGCTGCATTGCGTTATACCATGAAATGACTGTCATGTGGATTTACGCATGAACATCAATCTAGCTCTTCAATTCACAAACAAGCATCAACCTTTTACTCACTCATATGGCAACACTGTACAAGAATTGAAATATGCCTATTAAAAATGTATATATTTCTGTTTTGTAAATGTTGAAGTGGGGGTACAAATTGCATTTGTTGCAATGAACTCCTTGAAACCAGAGTTTTTGCACTTTACATTTGTCATATGTAATTTTCTTCTTTTCGACTTTCTAGATAGAAGGCTTTTCAGCCAGATTGCATAGTTGCAAGTGTTGTATGAAATCTTTTATATACGATGTGATATGGACAAACGAATATTGTATATCCTTAGTAGATGTGACATGACTTTGTTTATTTGTGTTCAGTTTTTTTTTCTTATGTTTATGTTGTTTTGTTTCATTTTTAGTTTTGAGTGTTTTTGATTGAACCCACTATTCACTCTTAAACCTTGCTAACTTGTGTACTTTTTGCAGTATTTTAGACTGTTGGTTAGTTAAAAGGATGCATGTTAATTACGCTTGGTTTAGTTTACACATGACACATTAATGACACTCCTTTGTTTGGAATATAGTTCAAATATGTCTTAAAATGTGTCGTTTTCAATTTTGTAGCTAAATGACAGGCGAATAACAACAACATGAAGAGACATACGACTGGGATAGAGGAACAGAGAGCTGGATTAAGGTAAAGTAAGAAAGAAGGAAATTAGTAGTAGAATCCAATAGAACAGTTCAATAAGAGAAACAGATACAGTTTTGCCTACTCTGCAAAAACAACAATCCCCACTTAGCTAAGATGCATTTAGCCCGTTTAAAAGTTTAGCAACTTGGTAAGATATGGATCATGATCACTTGAACATACTAGAAAGTTGGAGAGCTCAGTGGTCTGCATTTCTCAACCAGTCTTGGAGATGATGACGATGAAATCCGTCTAGTGGAGCTTTAGTGCCAACTGCATCATGGGGCATCTGGATAAAGCAGTACACTATACACGGTGGCAAATCTCCAACGTTCCATTGATTCTGATATTTCTAAAATAGTTTCTAATAAACACCAGTGCAGGGTTTTCACAGAGGTCAGCAGAGACTCCCAATGCAATTGCTGCTACTGTATTTGATCATAACTGTTGATCATACAGTATATATGCACTGATCTATCAGTGGAAATGGAGCACCATAGGACCCAATTATCTGAGAGGTGGACCATTCTGAGCACATTAGTTACTCCAACATGGTAATGGCATGGTAGTGTGTGTAGTGCTGGTACGAGTGTATCAGGCACAGCAGTGTTGATGGAGATTTTAAACACTGTACAATTACTGGATTTTATTAGACACAACTACCTTGCTGGTTCACCTTTTAGGCTGTAGCTCATTTTTCCCCATGCATAATTTGTGTTAGTCTCCCTCTAACAATTCATCAGTGACTATTTTCTTAATATTGGCTAATGGCTTAATATTTTTGACTGTTCGCAAAGCAGCATTAACATAAAAAGTTTAAAACCGCAGCAGTGTCCCAGTGCCACATGCTACTATGCCAGTGTTACTGCTATGCTGATAAAAAATAAATAATATCTGGTGTGCACTGGTCCTGTGGTGGTCCCTTTTCATAGATTGCTGGGGTAGAGACAGGCTGACACATTGTGCATGATAAAATGACCAATGAGTGAATGTATAACATAGCCATTGTAAACTGGTGACTAAACATAAGTTATATACCACCTCCTATGGCAGGGGCGTCCAATCTTATCCGCAATGGGCTGGTTTTCATTCAAGTTCTGGGTGCAATTCCAATTTCATTCCATTCTGGATGTAGGTTTTCATTCCAACCAAGCAGGAGCCACACCTGATTCCACCTGTTTAATCAGTTAATCTTGGCTTTCAGTAGACTCAGGTGTGGCTTCTGCTTGGTTAGAATGAAAACCTGCACCCACATCGGCCCTTTCCGGATAAGATTGGACACCCCTGTGCAATGGCAAACAGTAATGTTGTAAATGGCTGCTAAACACCCATAACCATGAATACTCCAGCCAAGTGAAACCTGTTTTGACAGTGCGACTTTGAGTAGTTGAAAGATATGAATAAAGGTATGTTAGAGGAAGTCTTAATAGAGATTTGTAAATAAACGTAATCAACATACTTATTTGTCGGGATCTGTTTTACAACAAGCCATTTGGTCAGTTCACTACTCAGAGAAGGGAGGGTAAATTAAATGAAAAATCAATGAAAGTTGGTGAAAACTCTCTTCTTTCCAAGCTAATATATTTAGCCCTGTACCTAGTTTCTGGTCCAATGAGTTGCCTTCATCTAATTAATTTACATAAATGGATGTGATTGGATAAACCGCAAAACTGCAGAAGAAAGCTGGTTCATGTTTTAAAAACTAAAGTCACTGAATGATGGTCAGTTCATCATATAGGGTTATCATTTCTGAAAGACGTTGCCGATACACATTTGAACCAAGTCCATGTCACTGTCCATGGTGCTGAAATGGTATTTGCTGTTCGTGGGCTTTATTAGCTCTCCCCGGGGGAAACAAACAAACAAACAAACAAACAAAACCCCAGCATGTAATACAGCCTTTACCTTTGGCGCTGAAGCTTTGTAAAGCAAAATCAGTACTCTTTCATGCTGCATTAGCATGCAAATAGCCCGGGTAGATAATGTGCAGCTGGAGAGACTTACATATCCAATATGATTCTCTAAAAGATTACATATAAACGAT
>JANDJT010000021.1:6140491-6153603 GCA_024331685.1 Stegophilus panzeri | reverse complement strand
ATATTATACTTAAACACCAGGATATTAAAGTAGAGAAAGTGTAAAAGTTCAAAAGTAAAAATTCCCTGTGTAATTGAAAATTTTATATTTTGACACTTTGTTTCGACTTTTTTCCCCTTATAAAAAGGTGAAGAGAGAGAGAGAGAAATTGTAGGGTTTTATCTGTTAATAAGGCTTTTCTCAGGATTTATAGACCTCCTATGTGTTATATTCTGCAAAATATTTGCTATTTACTCTGACTCAACATGATGCCATGGCAACAAGACTTTAATACTGTACCTATGTTAGCGTAATGACTAACGCACTCCTGTCTATATATTTTTTGTAAGTTTTAGTTCAAATAGACAAACATTTAGGTTAATGGTGTAGCAAAAAGTACAACCAGTTTGAACAACTTCAATTAGTAGCATGTTTATGTTTATTTTTGATTTATTTTATAAGATATTAGCCTATATAAAGTGTCTATGGTTGACGTGAATTCTTAAAAAAAATCTCTTAGAATCATTTACAGACTAATTAACGCTTTACCAAACCGATAATCCAAGACAAAGCGATATTAATTCGATACTTTTTTTTGTGTGTAAAAAAAAACCCCCAAGAACAATGTAAATAAACAGCGTTACATACCTTCAAGAATGAGTGTCTACGTGGTTTAAACGTGTTTGGTTTCCCCTCCGCGTGCGTCTTACACTCAGGTCTTCCCTTGCAGAATAAAAAAGCGGGAAAACAGGCTGCGCGCGACGTGTTCTCTGAGGCTAGTAAACTGAAACAATGGCGAAATTGAAAAATTCGGGTTTGGTCATATTATTATTATTATTATCATTATTTTCCAGCTAAGTTCTCAAAGTGAAAACCAATCGGAATTCATTTACACACTGCGAACTACGTGAAGAGTGGAGCGCGCGCGTATCTCCTACACGGCTCTCCTGACAATCTGTACTCCTCTCGCGGGACTTTTTTTTCCTCTCAATGTGTCACGTGGTATAACACGCCTACCTGTCAGTCCACAGAATGAACGCAGTGAGTGAATAACTGGATTGCGGGGGGGGGTTAAACAAAAACAAACGGAAACAATAAGAGGGAGTCTATTTCAGTGTCCCTTCATCTGTCATGTAGGGAAGCCAAGACTCCCTGCCTCAGTTGAAATAACAAATAATATAAATTGAACATGTGGGGTTATTTATGTGAAGTAAGACACAACCTGTCTGAAATCTCTCCCTCAGACACTTTCCTCATTTATTCCTTCATTCATGTTCAGTAAGGGCTTTATGCCATGGTCATGGTGGATCCAGAGCCTGTCCTGAGAACACTGGACATGAAACGAGAATACACCCTGGACAAGACATCAGTTCATTGTAGGGCACAATGCATACACACACACATTCACACACTCATTCACACTTAAAGGCAATTCAGTGTAGACAATCCACCAACCAGCATGTTTTTGGGAGGTGGAAAGAAACTGGAGGACCTGGAGGAAACCCACACAGACAGTACTCACGATTGAACCAGGGACCTTAGAGCTGTGAAGTAACCGTGCTTGGTTTAGTAATATTTAAATAAATATTATACATTGTAACAAAGTAGTTTATACATGGTATCTGTAAATCAGCTAAAAAAAATTCACCAAGGTCCTAAAATGGTCTCATATTATTAGGCCTACATATTGTTGTAAATAAATGATAGCTATGAGAACAAGTGGAACAAACCATTGAAAATGTTTTGCAGTGCATTTGACGTTTTCACAGGGTTTTTTTTTTTTTGTTCAATAATGACAAAAAATGGCAAAACTGATTTGGCAACTCTTCTAACCTCTAGCACTTATTTTGCAATGTGCATGTCAAAAACTGCTTGCCCACAACCCAAGGTTATGAACATTTGGTTAATTTCTCACATTTGCGATGTGATTGCTTTCTTCGCACCTTTAATTTCAGTGGATTAACCAGAGTTTGATTCAAATGGACTATGTACAGCAGTGGCTCTCAAAGTGGGGTTCAGAGACCCTCAGGGGTCTGTGAAGCATATAAAAACCTTAATAACACAAAAACATGTAATCATGTAAATAATGTCAGCAAGCATGGTGGGAAATTCATTTATACAAAGCTCTATGGCTAAAATATGAATTGTACATATTCATATTTAAATAATGAACCTAATATTGCAGTAGTTGGATTATGTTCAGAGGGATCTATGAAATTTGTTTAAAGCATTACACACAACCCATAACACATTTGGATCAATTTCTTACAGCACAGCACATATTACAGTTGGTCTGCAATTTGGATGTGTGATTGCTTTTTCACACCTGCCCAAACAAACCAGACCAAGTGCATAAACCAGAGATTGATACAAATGTACTATTTACAAGATATGTAAAAACACCCTGAGGATTTAGATGTAATTTCCTCTTGTTCCTGAAGAAAACTGATTTTCTTTTTGAAAAAAGTTGCTGGTCATTAGCAGACAGAACGGTCTCATCAGCTACATTGTATTCTGGAGAAAGCCTTCTTAGAAGGTTAAAAGGTGTTCATACACTTAAAAAATATATATATATTGCAAAATGCAACCACTGCGGTATTGGTGATGTTTGTATTGGTAATGTGTGGGAAGTTATAAACCATATAATATATATGCTAAGAAAGGATTAAACTAAAGAAGAAGCATACAGTATCTACCTGAGTGGTTTCATCTTTCCTGTCCAGCATTTGTTAAGAAAGTCTGCCATGAACACCAGTTCATAAGCAAAGTGCCACATGATGAACATGGCTTGCCTGCAAAAAAAAAAAAAAAAATTAAAAATAGCCATATTTCAACTGAATCCACAATTAACCGTTTAAAAAAAAAGTAATCCACATGGAATAGGCAAAACTGTTTAATGAATAACTATCTAAATGTAACCACATAACACGGCTAGAAAACCTTGTTGACAAATTTGACTACAAACATAAACCGTAAGAAAATTTTAACTAGCCACAAGACAAAGCAACTCACCTACAATGGTAAACATACACTTTGGTACTGATACTCCAAACCAAACAAGCTGATGTTCTTCATACTCACGTTCATATGTTCATAAATGCCATAATCTGTAAATTTCTGTAAAGTGCTTTCATGGCACAGCTGATTTACATTACTGACATCAACAAAAGCTACCTCCTAAGAATTGTGTGCACTAAATATTCCACTAATGTAGCTCAGCTTACTCTTCCTCCTGTTACAGGATACCATTTCTTTTGTCTTAATTGAATGGCTCATCTTATTTGTATAAAATTATTGATTAGATGTGGATGTGGAAGTTTCACAACATTTCCGTAACATTTCTGTGTGCAATTGATGTATTTAAACTTGACAGTGTAATTTATATCACCGATCATCATCTTCGATTAAATGATTCAAAGCATTTCAGTCAAGGTTTAGATTGGTGAGTCTCATTATACAGTAAGTAAATTTCAACAATCATAAGAGCTCTTGTAGGATATAAATGTTTTTTTCCAAACTAACTGGAAATTTATGAATCCCCCATTTCTTGTATAAATGATCCTGTGAATGATTTATCAATAAATCTGTTCTTGTCCAGCTTGACAAATGATTTGTTGGCTTGCTTGCAGCATGGCAATAGTCTTATATCTACTTTTAAGATATCCAATGTATTATGGGTCCCATAGATAGCTCAGTGTGGCCTTTGTCTTGATACTGACATAGGCTTTGAGTAAGCTGATTGGCCTGCCTGGACTTAGGTAAAAGTTCCCCATCAACCTTTTAGGTCATTGACATAAACTGTAATTTATTCTTAGAAGGTGTTAAACAAACTGACATAATTATTTATATTTTTGTGAACAAAACAAAATGGAGTCCAATGGTGTTCTATAAGTGGCCAATGAAGATCAAGTACTCTTATCCTGTACCCTTATAGCTCTTAACTAACTGTAAAATCTGAAAAATAAAATCCTTCATGCCTACTTTCTGACTCTTGACATCTGTGATACAGCACAGAAATCTACTTTTAACTACACATTGGGGGAAAAACGGTCATAGAGATAGAACATGAAACTGAGGATGCAGCCTATTCACAAGCAACTAAACATGCATATCTTGTTAAACCGTAGTTGGGCACAATATTTGTACCCCCTGGAGATGCAGGTGTCAATCTGGGCCATTAGGAGCCATCAGAATTATAGCCTTTCTGTCAAAAGATGAGGTCAGTGCTATAGTGGATACCTATTTCTGGAAGCCACTGCTGAGGCAGTAACATAATGTCCATTATTCAATACCATATGCTGTGCTAGCAGTTTATGTTGCACACTAGTGTAAAAAAAAAAAAAAAAAAAAGGTTTCATGTGTTCAAGAACATACTAGAACAGTAAGGCAAACTGAGGTTTTGTATATCTAAGGTTCCGTTGAATTTCCCTGCTATAACACACCAAGCTATGCTGTAGTACACAGGTGGAATTAAAATATAGTAGAATTCAGCACCAGTTGAGCAACAATCTACTTAGTAGAACAGAAGTAGTCTGCATTTTCTAGCATCTGAGCAAATGCTTATGTTTAAAGTCTAGATGCTATTGGATGCTATTGGAAAACCTCATCTTAGATGCTTCTACTTCAGAAAAACCTGTCAATCTCTGATGCTTGAACAAAATATAGCTGATTTACATAACCTGAATGGGGCTCACAGAAAATTTACTGAAGCAGCTGCATAAATCCCTGATTCTGAATGTGTAACTTTCCCCATGCAAATATTGAGGTACCTGTTGGACTTAAGTCATGGCCCATGGTTGTCAAATTGAGGTGCAGGGACCCAAATATTAGCCTATTTGTCTGCACATTTGAATTGTATGGATTTAATTAAAACCCAAAGTTCAGTCACTGAAAGTTTCAGAAATAAAAAAACAGATTTTGACGTATAAAATCTACTTCCGTAAATAAACAGACTGAAGAAAAGCGATCTGGTGTTGCTGTTGATGGTGGGGGATTGGCTTCTTCTTTATTCAGCTTAACAAGATGTTACACCATGAATCTCTTAGTGAAACTCATCATATGAATGCACCTTAGGTGCATTTCCCACCTTAGGTGGTTTTATGCCAAATATACCTCAATGCTAAATTTTCACAGGTTTTAACATGTCCATCGCTTTTTCTCAGATCAATAATGCCTTGAAGAGGCCGAGACTGGTCTGAGATGACCTTAAAATGGCGTTGTCTTGTCACTTTCATGTGTGTAGCTTGTTGCCATTGAATGCTTAGCAGGATCTCAGGACCTTGTCCTTATCCATGTGTATATCCAGTAAGTATATTTTTGTTACTTTGTTTGGTTGAAGGTATTCAGGAGCTACTAGCATAGTCCTGTAATGCCAAATGTTATCTTTGTAAAACTTTATTCCAAATTCCTGTCTTGGACAATTCCAAATCCATACTGCGAAACAATATTGTACTTTTGCAGTTTTTGTTTGGGGATACAATCCTGCATGCTTTGATTAAGGTCTTCAGTTCTGCTTGTAGTGCTGAAGTTCCTGGAGACAGATCCTTTAGCTAAGATGTTGTATGACTGGTATTTCAGGTATGACTGCCTGCCATGCCTTTTTTGAGTCTTCAATAATGGAAGAACCATTATTTAGAAAGGTGAAATTGGGATTCTGTAGTGCAGCTTCTTTGATGTAATTGAATAGTTTTAAGTTTGTCTAATCACATACAAGGTTATCAGTCTTTGTTATGAAAGGACTGGAATTACTAGCTTTTTCACCGCTGACATTTGGTAATTTAAGAACTGTCAGTCAGGTTCCACACCATTTTGTGATTATTTATAAAGCTCTGTTCATTGCCAACAGGGCATGAACTCCATTGAGGAGTTTCATAACCAGCGTTTGCTCCAGCACTAGGCATGCAGCAAGTCTCTCTGGCAAGTAAATAATACTCAGGTCTTTGCTCTCCCTATATTTTTGAGTAGCAAGAGGAGAACTCTGAAATGTTGGGCTGGACTTCTTGGTAGCCCACCACTAATGGCTCTTGGGTAGGTGTTGCTGAATATTAGGGAGGAGACAAGGGATGTGGTAAGTATGACCATTTGACTTGTTCTGACTCTTCACCTTCCTGGAGCTCATCTCAAACTTTTGCACTAACCTTTGGTCTCAACCCTGTAGGCATCACTTCACATTTGATTCATTTTTTCAGATTGCATGAATTCTTGAACTGTCTCAGTTCTAGCTTGGTTTTAAGTTGGTCTTTCACGCACTTTTTTTTTTACCCTTAAATGCTGAAAATGACTTAATTTGAAAGACAAAGCATCTTTTCCAGGACTTGTTGATATGTGTTGTATTTTAGTAAACACAACTATAATGTTATATAAGACTCACAAAGCACAAAATATACAATTGCTCTCTGACTTGGGCTATATAGTGCAAATAAATTAATTGCTAAATATCAGAAATACATATTAATTAAATTCTCTAACAGGTAAGAAAACTTATCAAAACTTGTAATACACAGAGATTAGCTCCTTTTGTGCTTCCTTTCACATGCACACTGAGGCATATATAAAAGTTTCAAAATTTGTGAAATTAGGTGCTAAATATTTTAGTACAGTCTGCTGGAATTGCACTGGAGCTTGATACACTAGCAAGGAACATTTTCATCAAAAATCTGGCATCATGTCCAAAAGAATTAACATGACCTACGGTGCAATTGCAAAATAAACAGCGCAGGTGGAAAATATACACCATCATGCTGTTTCTTTTTGTTGTCAATTTCTCTCAGTGCTATGAGCTGTTATTTCATCCTGATATACCATCTACTGTATATTTGTACTACTAATGCTGTTTCTCAAGTTTTCACAAGATAGTCATTATCAACCCCTGTGATCATTACTATGCAAAATTTCAGTATGTGGAGAAAGAAGGTATTCCCTTGTTGAGGGGGTATCTTTTGGCTCTGACCTGCCTGTTAGTGGACAGAGCTTTTAACACTACAGAGGTGCACAGGTGAATATGTGAACAATGATACTTGTGTAACTGCCATGCCAAGATTACCCCAGTCTTAACCCTCAACAGCTTGGATTGGATTCTGCCTCACTTGTTCCTTAGAGCACCATGAAGTTAGATCCGATTTCAACTTGACTTATTTGCCTAAATAAAAATTCTAGCTAAAGATACATTTGCACATGACAAACCAGATACCTGAACTTTGTTTCAGATTAGCAAAGGTTTCTACCTTAGTCTTGAAAATCTCACAGCCAAGTGTTAATAAAGTAATAGTAGGACCACAGAAGCCTACAGTGTTGTTAACTGATGTTAACAATGTTAATGTCATAAATACAAATTGTCTGAGTTAAAATGGGGTCTTAGACTCCTTTAAGATGGTTTAGATAGGTCCAGAATTATAGTTACTACTCTAGTCTCAAATGAGAAAAAGCTCTTCAGCTGACGGTTAGTTAGCATACTTATTCAGTTCATCATTATTCAGTGCCCTCTAAGTTGTGTTACACTTAGGATAAAAAATGCACTATTAATGTTCAAAATGTGCAAGAGCTTTTGTTCAACATGGACTTCTCAAAGAGTAGCTTTACAGGAAGTCTAATCTTTTTGACTTTGTAAGATCCAAACAGAAATCCATATATGTAAATAAAAGAATTATAGCATTGTGTCTACAGGCTAAGTAACAAGAAGCTAGGATTTTACAGCACTAGATGTACAGGTGAGGTGACAATTGATCTTATCTTGCCATAGTTCTACTACTCAGCAAAATCCCATTCCTTTTGCAGATTTTATAATGGGTAGCACTAATGAAGTTAAATCATGGTCATTCAGAGGCTGAGAGAACAGGAAAGAAATCACTTCAGTTTTTTGTAGATTGGGTAAATTTGAGAATTTCTAGAAACAGTGACAATCTATTAAATGAAAGCAAAAAACAAGCATTCATTTGGAGTAAAGATTCTTTCTAAATAATGTGGTGGGTGATATGACAAAAATGTCAATAATTTCTATGATATACAGTACAATGTTGGAAAATAAAAGAAAGACTATTTCAAAGATTCAGCACAAAAACTGAACCTATAAACAGCTACTCCTAACCAGAGTTGGTAACTGTTACAAAAATACTGACAATAACCATGTCAGTATCTCAGAAAAGTGTAGTGATAATTGTGCTTTAGACAGTAATGTAACATACTGGCTGACTTTGGGGCATTTTTCAGGTTCTTAATATGAAGCTACCAAAAAGTTATAGGGTGTGTCTCAGTCAGCTCCCTGGTTCAGTAGTCAGGGCATTGATCAGGGAGTCGGCCATTTTAAGGGCTGTCTCAAGCAGAAATCCTTCTATTGCACTAGAACATTTCCTCCATAAAAAATCCCACAATGCACCAGAAAAACCAGGGAGCATCAATGCTCACTATGATCCCTTACTAGAAATGACGCCATGTTTTCTGAAGTCACTCAGCCCCCCCCAAAAAAAGGCGGACAAACTCTCAACCAACGTCGTCTACAAATGCAAGTAGCCCGTTATCATTGTTGTAGCTCTCAAATGATTAGTTATGTTAGCGATTTACCTTTATTTGATGTTCTATATACAGTTTGCTTGAGTCTAATGACTTAAGTGTTCAATGATTTTAAAAAATCCACTAGCTAACCTAGGATCCTGCTTGAAGTACCATGGCAGAAATGCGTGTGCTAACACATTTATATGAAATATAATGTCAGAAGGATATCGGTCCTGCTGTTGTTGATAAACACCAGTGGTGACGTTTTACAACGCGAGTACGTAGACATGTTGCGGGAATTTGATTTATCAGTGTCCCAATGTGTAGTGCACCAGGGTCCTTACCAGTGCCCGAACTCGTGTACACGATATACTGATTCACCACATAGGGAGCTGATTGAGACATCCATAAAAACGGTTAGCTTAAATTTTTGGTTGCTAACATGCACACACAAACATACATTAACATATAAATACCAACAACAAAAACTGATAAGTAAATAGTGTTGTTCACATTGTTAAAGAAAAAGCTTAAACATGAAATCTGTTGGAGTAGTCATAATCTCAGCCATGAAAAATAGGCCATAACACAGTAAATCCAATTAAATGTATTGTAAAACAAGGGCAGTAACAAAATTTTAATTGGTTATAAAAAATACTGTTGTATTTGTACTGTAACAATAGGTCAATTAATGGTGTGATGTTAAAAGATAATTTAGAGTCCTTTAATTGTGTTATAAAGCTGTTATTACCGCCATACCATGTGCATACGAACACAGAAATGAGAGAAAACAGATTCAAAAGGGTGCTTTATTTCTCATACTTTATTTGCAGTATCATACATTAGGTACAAATATCAATGGTTATATCTGAAGGTGTAGACTCAGGAAAGAAGGGGGCAAACCAACAGACACCATTACAAATTTTCAATAAAGTCGATCATGTCGGTCAGTATGTACAAGCACAGAGAGTGAGAGTGTTACGTGGCATTTGAACACGCCTTCATCAGAGAGTCAGAGACAAAACTTTAGGTCTTATATTCATCCTGATAATGAAAGGGACCATCCTTCTTTCTAAAAACATATAAACTGATGGAGATAATAATGAAAGAAAAAAGACAACCAGGCATGAAAAGAATTCAAACTGCACATAAGTAAAAACAGATTATAAATAAAAAGTTTAAAACTATGTCAGCTCAGGCAGAATCAGTTTTCCTTTTTGTCTTTCTGAATAGCTTTCTTTTTACATTATGTTTTAAGGGTTTTTTTTGTTGTTTTTTTGCAAAATCAGTTTTAAAATCTGAGAAAGATTAGTTTTGAAATTAGTTTCTCTTTTCTGTATTTTTGGTATAGGGCAGAATTAGTTTTAAAATGTTCTTTAGTGAAAAAAAAAATGCTTTAAAATGGACTACTTTAAACAGAAATATTAAAATTAGCTGTTTTGAGAAGAATAACTTTTGAAATCTGTATTTTTTGGGTAAGATTAATTTTAATCAGTTTTGAAATATGTCCTTTTGGGCAAATTTCATTTAAAAATCTGTTATTTTTCAAACCTGTCTTTTTGGGCAATTTTCACTTTAAAACCTGTTGGGTTTTTTTTTTTTTTTTTTTTGGCAAAATTAGTTTTAACATCTGACCTTTTGAGAAGAATAGGATAAAAACTAAACCATTTTAGAAACCTTTTATTTTTGGTATATGTTATACATATGGTATTGTTAGTTTTTAAATACGTTATACATTTTTAAAATCAACAGTTTAAACTAAATTAGTATTAAAATATGTCCTTATACAGGAAGAATAACTTACTTTTAGGTTTTAAAATCTTTGAGTTTCATTTTCTCCATTTCTCCAGTTACATAATCACAAAAACTAAAGAAGGAGAAATTAAATCATTAAATAGCAGGTTGTCTGACTCATCCTGGAGTGCACTTGATTCTGCAAGGTGAAAAGTTGTTAAAGAAGCAGTATCAGTTTTATAACAGAAGCTGAATCTGTTTTAATGAGGTTTTTTTGTGTGTTTGGCAGAGAGAAGTGCGAGAATGCAGGAAACAAAGCATGCAGGAAGGACTGAGGAATTAGTATTCATTAAAAAGAGCCAAAAATACAAGCATTTTCCCCACACACATATACGACTGCATGCACACCCACACACACACCCACACCCACACCCACCCACACACCCATACCCAATTACTATCAGAGGCACAGGGATGGTCTGATTGCTAGGTAAGGCAAGACGGGATATTCCATCACTTCAAAATGGCCGAACAAGCAAAGCAAGCAATATTGAAGAAATCAGAAAGCAGTGGCTGCCCACATGGCTGGGAACTGCACACGCCACCACATGATCAGCACTGTGGTGGAATAATTATCTCCTCTGACTCCAGAGGCTCATACACACAGAGGAATATGGCTACAGTTGTCTACCACACACAGTTTTTTTTAATAAACACTTATACATGTGGTGGTGGAGACTAACCAGTTAGTGCAACACTGCTATCATCGGGCTCAGTTATTGGCTTGGCACTGCTGAGGGATGATGGGTAATGATGGATGGTAAAACCAAATGCATATGGTTTGTATCATTGTATCACTGTTTATCAACAATTCAATTGGCTGGCAGCTAAAAGTAAACATTTTTAAATACACATTTCTCCTTAATATTAGTAATTACTAATTCCTACCCACTTCTTCCTTGCTACACAACAGCTACCAACCGGGAGGGTGAAGGCTAGCCTTGTGTTTTCTCCAAGACATGACGCCAGCCTCTGCATCTTTCCGAACAGCCACAGTGCAACGTAACACACTTGAAGGAAAGTGCTATTTGCCCTCTTAATCTCAGATATGCGCAAGATTGGCTAGTATCACTCTGACAGGGGAGAGAGCATGCTGTCCCTCCCACATAGAGAGCACAGCCAATTTTGCTGCTCTCTTGGACTAGATCTCCCAAAGATATGGCGAATGCTGTTCTGTTGTGCCACATGGAAGCCAAATTGAAGAATAGCACCTTATGTATCTTTCTCTGTGTAGGCAATGCAAAAAAACAAGACAAACCAGACTCTTGGTACGTCCAATGTTTTTTTTTTTTGCATCTAACTATCGCATTGTAACCTCAAAACTTATGGAGCTGGCTTGCTGGTTAGCTGGCTATATCATATGTTTAGGTATGAAGGTAAGAAAACCTGCGAGCCATGGTGAATAAAAAAAACTGTGATCTT
Organism: Stegophilus panzeri; assembly: GCA_024331685.1. Taxonomy (NCBI): domain Eukaryota; kingdom Metazoa; phylum Chordata; class Actinopteri; order Siluriformes; family Trichomycteridae; genus Stegophilus; species Stegophilus panzeri. The sequence continues at coordinate 6,141,921 of JANDJT010000021.1, read as the reverse complement.
ATATATTATATTATATTATAAGGTTCTACCTGGCTGAAGAGCCATTTTGAGATATGGGACATTGTTTTATTTCCCCAGAAATGTACATTTACATCTCAACAAGAGCTACAGTTTCAGGCTACTTCAAATTTATATTATCAAAATTTTGAGACAATTAGAATATAAAGTTTTGCGCACGAGCCAAATATAGATAGAACCTTACAGAACTAAGTATATCTGTGAGTTTTGAGATACAGCACTTTTTTTTAAAATGACACCAATAAACTCTAAAAGAAGTCTAAGTGGTTTAAAGTTAAAATGAAGGGTCTCAAAGGTGACGCCTGCTTGCATTTGCTCAATATTACCTGTACTTTAACTATACATCAAGAAAAGAAATGTTCTAGTGTAAATGTGTAAGACTAGTGTGAATGTGTAAGACATAGTAATACCAGCTTACAAGCTACATGAGCCACCTGTCATTCTGCCTATTTAGGGAAAACTTTCTATTCACAATAATTCTATCCGGTTTATGTGTAGTATCATGATATTTCATCTAATTACTAATCAACATGTGCCAGTACATAAACATTGTTTATTATATAAAGCAGCAGTAAGTCAAGGCCGTTATGAAATTGACATATTTCCCTATAGTTGGTGCCAAAATTGAGCCCATATGTTGTTGTGTATCTGATGATGATAACCAAAAGGTTTGGGAAATGAGATCCCACAACCAAACTGTCATGGGATCTTCATTCTGGACTTGGATTTAAGCAAAACATCAACAAATGGGTCAAATGTTAGAAATGTTACGAATTCCGTACAGCCTGGCAGTTTGAAGAATCCACACAATACAAATTACAAGACAAAAAGAAATTCAACCTTTTCATTACTTTTAAGACTGACATAGGACAAAAAACATCCCATTATATAAGAAATATTTTTGCCACATTAAGTCCATGCTGTGTGATCTAGAATGCTTCAGTCATCATTCACACTGTATGTATATACAATGGATATAAAAAGTCTACACACTCCTGTTAAAATAGCAGGTTTTTGTGATGTAAAAACAATGAAACCAAGATAAATAATGTCAGAACTTTTTCCACCCTCAATATGGCATTACAACATATAAAAAGTAAGTGAAAAACAATCAGAAACATTTTAGGTAAATATAGAGCTATTTTTGAACATGAGATTGAATGTGACTGGTTCATTCTGAACACAGCTACAACCCCAATTATAGAAGGGTGAGCACACTTATGCATCCAGGTTCTTGTAACTAAAAACAAAATTAACTTAAACTGTTTCTGATTGTTTTTCACTTAATTTTTATACATTGTATTTTCACCCTGAGGGTGGAAAAAGTTCTGACATGATTTATCTTGGTTTCACCTGCCATTTTAACAGGGGCTTGTAGACTTTTTTATATCCATAGTATGTGTGTGTGTATA
>JANDJT010000021.1:6125294-6138506 GCA_024331685.1 Stegophilus panzeri | reverse complement strand
AACACATTACGTGTGTATGACAGGTATGCAAACACTTCATTCCGTCTTAATTTGTTAGCAATTTCATTTATAAAGAAAAAAAGAAAAAAGAAAAAAAACAATTGCATGGTATGTTCCACAAACCCCCATAAAAAATGACAAAAGGTTTTGCAGTTTGTGTTAAACGAATGGGAGACTTAATGAGATGTGTATTAAAAAAAAAAAAAAGAAAAAAAAGAAAAGATGTGTCAAATCTTCTTAAAAATGCCTGAACGGTAAACTGTTACACGGTCAGAAGCTAAATGCAATATGAACTGATCATTATTTGGTTTTGCTATTTTACGTGCAGACCACAACGATATTAAGTAGCGTCATGTTAGAAATACTTACACAGAATAATGATTTCAATAAATCTTACACTGAAATCAAGAACTGAAATTCTATTGGATAGATATGATGATATGGAAAAGCAAACTAGATGCATCTATTAAAATCATTTATATGACTACTATCATGTCATTCAGCTAGCTTGCCTGTTACTTAGTAAGATAATTAACCATCTTGTCTATGTTTTTTTGTTTTTTTAACAACTTGATGCATTGATATCTGGTTTAGCTTCTGTGTCAAAAATCTGCCTTCATTTAATGGCAATGTGAGAGCAGCTTTCGAATTGTATGTAATACAAACATAGGGTATGTTTTCTACCAGTGGTTAGCTATAGTGCACATTGAAACCGGTAGATCCAGTCTTAAATTTCATCATTAGTGGTCATTTTACATTGAATATCCACACCAATTCCAAGATGAAGCTCAATCTGTGCTCAATCAGAGCTCTTCAAAAAATAAAAATAAACACTTTGGAGCATGTGCTTATCAACACAACCAGAGGCAAAGGTAATTGACATGTCAGTGGTGAAAATAATTAACGTACAGGTCTGATAGAACCCAACTTTATGCTTCCTTATTGGGAAGACTGGCATGGATTACACTATAAACACCAGGAAGCACAGGTTTTTGCATCTCTTATGGGGTTTCAAGTCAAGAGAAAAAATCGTGAACCAACACGCCCCATATCTTATGACTTCATTATATTAAGTTGTCAGTTTAGTGTAAAAACACCCATACTACACAACACCAACCAAGCACTATTAACTCTTTGACTGGCTTATAACTAAAATGATGGACCGAATAATTGTAAAAACCCTATAAGAGAGGAAAGCAATAGAAAATGGTTGGAGTTAACATTGAAATTCTATTAGAGATCACAGGGAAAAGACTAAGTATGAGGCATTCTGGGGGTTGTGTAGGTTGAGTTACTGTCTCATTCCGGGTTCATATGCTGTTGGTGAGGGACGGGTGGACAAACTGTGGGTTGATAAAGGAGAAGCCAGAGAACTCGGACTGGTCAATGTTGGCGATGACGAGCTGGTCTGGAGGAGTGAGCTGTGGCTGGGTGCGCGTGAAGAACTTGTCGAAGTTCTCTGCCCCCTTCCCGCACTGCAGAGAGAGAGAGAGAGAGAGAGAGAGAGAGAGAGAGAGAGAGAGAGAGAGAGAGGAGTTTAAAATGTACACACAGTGCAAACTGTGCAACAGGTGTGAGTTAAATACACTAACAATATGTAGTATTAAACACAAAAATGAAAAATTGGAAATATAATTATGCACACATAACGACATAAATTGTTTAAAGATATACTGTCTAAATATTTGGCAGTACTTATTTATACAATATGTAACTAGGAAACTACGCGCGTACACATCCTAATAGTTGAAAAGGTTATGAAAACGGCATCTTGTGCCATCTTGTACGTCCATATTTAAAACCAGCTAAACTTTTGAACTCCAATGATTAGCTAGATAAATGTCATATGACTATTTTATATCAGCACCTAATATTAATCAAGATTAGACACCTTATACATGTAAGGTTTACCAGGCATGGTGCCATAATGAAACTTACCAGATATAATCAACAAATAACATTCACAGCTTAAAGCTTTGAGAAATTTGCTTCAGCTGCAAATGCTGCTCTCTTTTCCAAATTTGGAGATATAAATTACAGAGCTACAAACATTACACTGTTACCCTCTTGGCCACAATTTGCACATTACCCGCTCCATCTACTTTCACCTGGAGTCTAATACATTTGCATGGACTAGATGAAAGCAGAGGCTCAGGTGCGGCGAGCAATATGCATGTAAACAGAAACAGGCTGATGGTATGGTGATAATGTCTGACACCATACCATCGAACTTCAAATAATCATGCAAATAGTGTTTCTGTATACAGTATATTCTGTACATATGAGCTATGTGATGTAGTCAAAAATCCTGGTACAGACTAGTTTAGGCTAGCATGTAAGTGTATCAATCTGCCTAGACCTTGTTTCCCTCAGTTTATCGTTTCAGTCAAGTGTGTTACAGCGAATGTCTGGCACAGTGTGAGATGATATCGATCTTTTGGTAGACCTAACTGTGTGTCAATTAATGACCCATGTTCAGAGGAAAAATACTATAGATACAGTACAAGTCACAGGTAAAAGCCAGGAACTTGGCCCAGTACATAAAGCCTTCATAAATTCAACGTTAATAGCAATTTAACGAGGTAATCAATGGCCTATGTTCTTCACCAGCCATCATATATTACCCCATATTCATTAAAATGATTTCCATCATTCACATGTTTAGGTGAACATGATGTAATTGGGTACATCCTATATTTGTACAAATTTGACAGGGTTATATTAAATCTACAATATGTGAAAAATGAAATTTGTAAGCATATAGTATGTCCTATTCCAGCACAGATATGCCAAAAATCAGCACACCCCAACTTTAGGCACAAAATAAGTCTAGGTAAATGGTGGCTGGCAGGAGCCTCAGTCAATCAGCAGATAGCAAGAGGGCATGAAAATGTAAACAAAGTAACAGAGTGAGAGAGTGACAGAGTGTACTATAAGTATTCCATAAGAGGAAAAAAGCTTCAGGACTGATGAAGGTTTAGCTTTCTTTCTTGCTAAACACAAAAGGCATGCATTTAATTTGGTGAGAAGTGAATGACAAATGATAATATAATGAACAGGCATTATATTATATTATTAACAGCTGAAGTTAGGAGGGCTAAAAGCACCAGAGATGCATAGTAACATATTAGCATTTTTCAGTAAAATATTAGCATTTTTCAATAGCATTTGTCTAAACTGAGAAAAAAATAGCTAATATAATGTATTTAATTCAAATGTTTACATCAGTCCCACATGATTGAATTGGGTTACACTAACACAATTTGCTTTCGTACATCCAACATAATTTGATCCTGTAATTTCAAAGTCCAAAATAAAGACAAACCCTGCATTCTCACCAAACTCAGGCGCAAAACCAGATCACCGGTGTTGTGAGGCTGCGATGTTTACCGCTGCACTATTCTACCACACATGCCTTAATTATATCAATTTAATACTATGGTTAAAGTATTTCTTTCCGTCAGTGCCAACATCCTCTCAAGATTTTATAATGTAATTGGATCATGTTAATATTACACAAATTGACTACACTCACTCTACATAATTCAAACTAGTAATTAGAACCTTGTTTAAATTCAATTTAGTATAAGCAATGAAATCACCTTGTGATGTGAAACATCAATACGTTTTCCATGTACCAGAGAGGGTGAAATTCTAAAATCTTACATCCTGTACATTTAAACATGTTAATCATTCTTGGTAAAGGAATATTAAGGAGAATTTACTTTTAACACAGGTGTTAAAAGGGCTTAAATGCCTTTTTGAATATTTTATTTACTATAATGTATTAAGATAAGATAACATTAAGATATGATCCCAAGGGGAAATTATAGATGATTGCTATTGTTACTGTTATTACGATTTATGAATTATGATTATTTTTGCAAGGAAGCCTTCTACAACTTGCAGAACAATATGCAGATTATAGCAAATTATAATTAATTAATATTGGCAATATTGAGTGCTACAACTTAATCTAAGACTCTTGTTCAGTTGCACCTCTCTCTGTTGAAGTATGTGTGTGTGGGGGGCCCTCCTCCCTCTTGCACCCAGCTTGCATTTTTGATAAAATTACTCTTGACCCTAAATGGACAGTCCCCACAGGATTTTGCAGAGTTTTTTTGTGATTGTTGCGGCCAAAAATGCTTGATTTTTACTGTGGATTTTTCCAAATTTTTGATGCAATTTGCAGTTTTTTGTGCTTTTTTGGCAGAAAACTACTTGAATTGCCAAAATTGTACTTGACCTTTAAGCTGTACTTATGATCAACACACATTATTCGAAGAGGGATTTGGCTGAATTTAGACCAAATCTGCAGTAATTTTGAAAAATTTGAAAAAGCTCCTCCAAATATTTCGAAATATTTCAGAACGTTTCCTTGATTTTGCAGTAATTTCTGCGATCACAAAAATCGCAAAATCCTGGAGGGATTGAATATGGTCCATCAGGAAAAACATATATGTGATGTTTTTGAAGTTATTTATATAGTTTTTTATTTTTGATAGTATTTTATTTATATGTGGCTAACAAATAACAGGATTACATTTACATTATTTCCTTTAGCACAATGCTTGGATAGGATTGTAAACCCCTTTGGATCAAAGAGTCTGCCATATAATTTAAGAATAAATGAATACATATGAACAGTAATACTGAAAATAGTTACTCTATTGTCTGAATTATAATAACCTATAAAGACGTGTTGTAGATTAGCAAAAAGAAAACAGAAGCAAAAGAATACAGAATACAAAATCACAACCCAACAGGGAATCACAGGTGAAATGAGAACTTGCTCTCTCTCTCTTTTATAATTAAAGAAAAGTCAGAATGGGAAGCGTGAAAGAAGGATTGATTAAATGAAAGATGCAAAACACTACAATAATTGAGATGGCTCTCTCTTTGTGAACCTGCCAGACTGTATAAGATTCGGAACTGGAGACGAGACAGAAATAGCTGACGCTTTTCCTTCCTTCCTTTCTGCATCCATGACAATGGATGGGAATGAAAGAAAGATTGGCAAAAAGCCTTGGAGCTGAAGTCATTTCTAAAAACTGCCTGTGTCAGTAAGTCCAAATAATAACAAGGTTTCAACGACCTTATCCAGATCTCGAAGCCAATAATGACACGGTCGCTGTGACTCGAATCTGAGTCACTTGTGTTAATGTCAGGCTCTTCCAAAAGAAAAGTGAGAGTGAAAGAAGGACTGAGTTATTAAATGAAGGCAAAAGAGTAGGTTTTAACCTTAAGGTGAAAATGAACCAAAGTAATTTTTTAAACTAAAATTGCAAAAGTTCTTTTTTTCAATGTGAAACTTTACACATTCAAAAAACCATCCAACCAAACAACAAACTCTGTGAATGATTAGCAAGCAAAACCAACAACCAATCAAATAAAACAACAAAATAAACAAAAAATAATAAACAAACTGACAAAAGCACTGTAATGCCCATGATACAACTGCAATGTTTACAGATAACACTGCCAACTGTTAAAGAGCTTTTCTGGGAACATTATTCACTTCTTTTTTTTTTTTTTCACATTTACAAAATTTAGCAGGTGCCTTTATCCAGAACTCTCTCTAAAAACCAATATCCTCAAGCTAGTTCAATAAGTCAGCAATAGGTCAAGTATACCATTGAGCTAAAACCCAGTAGCACCCACTAACTGGCAATTTTCTGTATACAAAACATTTTACTTTGTTGTTTTCAATTTTAAATGAAATGCACATTATATCTATAATATAGTGGGGTCCAAAAGTCTGAAACCGTTTTTTCTTTTAATTTAAAATTGGAAATAAACTGAAGGTTTTAGAGTTTTGAGATATTTAAAACAAAGAAAGCATATGTTCAATATCTTGAATGTTTAACCTTTTTTTGCAGTACACTGGCATTTCACTGTGCCAGCGGAATGGAAATTGACTAATCAGATGTTTTTAATCAGTATAAACGAGTTATTTTATTGTTGCAAGTCTGTTATAAGATTAGTCAGGATACTGTTGGGTTTCTGTGTGTAGAGTATCATGTTTATCTGCTGGTGAGCAGGGCGATGGGAAGGGGATGGGTGTGAGCAAACAATTCACATATCAGTAAAAATAGTTAATATCAAGACTCCGCACTATTTTAGATCCCTTTTTAAATGTAATTCAAATTTGTGATATTGACCATGTAACTGCTTTGTACAAAAGGTCAGAATTTCCTCATGAATAATATCTTTAATTAAAGCATGTGTTCAAATGCAACACTCCGATGGATTTGATCTAAAATGGATCATAAGGTTTTGCAACTTCCATGCCAGCTCAAGTGCACACTGTAATTAAGGCAAAAAAAAGAGATGTACCAAATACTAAGAAACTCTGCAATTCATGTAAATACAGCATTTCAAGATATTACTTTTCACTCAAGTTGTTTGTCAATAATATAATGTGTAATGAAAATTGTTGAAATAAAATAGAAGCTTTTTTTGGTTAGTGGTCTCAGACTTTTAGACCCTACTGTATTTAATTACTAAAAATATTACTCATGATCATTAGAGAAACTGAGAAAAAAATCAGTTGGGTCTGGATATCTGGAAATGCTCTGGTATTTATTTAGAGTAGCTTCCTTTAGCCTGATTTAGCCTTCTTCAGCTTGTCTAAATAGTCTAACGGTTTTCTCTAACTGACTGACTCTGAGTCAATACTGTATAGAAAAAGCTTAATTGCTTTAACTGAAATGGAAAAGTGGCAGAACACTTCATCATTGCACAATCTCCCTGTGACTTTACATAATAAACATGTGCTGGGGTAGATCAGGTGAGGAAAAAGCAAGTAGGTAACACTAAATATATACAATACAATACAGTGGTATTTAACATACACACACTGAAGGCTATGAGCTATAAATGGAGACACTCACTCATTTGCATTCATTGACAGAATCCATAAAATACCAATTTTCACTCCACTAGCTTTTCTTTTTTGCATCAGGCCTGCATCAGACTCGTCAGCAGCCAATAATCTCGAGTTGTCAATTGTGCTTCCAACTAACTGACAAGAAACACTTAACTTGATGGATTACAGTCAGCTCTTTTCAAAAATGTGAACAAAAATAACCTAACAATTTTCTTAAATAGACTATATATCACATATAATGATTTTTCACTTGGCTGTGGTAGAAAAGTTGGAATATCTATAAAACCTGGGGGAAAAAAAATAAATAAATGATGGGGCAGGGGTGGATTGGTGGTTAAGGCTCTGGGTTACTGATTGGAAGGTTGGGGGTTCAAGCCCCAGCACTGCCAAGCTGCCTCTGTTGGGCCCTTGAGCAATTGGGCCCTTGAGCTTAACCCTCTCTGCTCCAGGGGTGCTGTATCATGGCTGACCCTGTGCTCTGACCCCAGCTGTCTGACATGCTGGGGTATGCAAAGCAAAGAATTTCACTGTGCTATAATGTATACGTGACCAATAAAGGCTCATTATCATTATCATGACATAGGGGCATTAAGTAAGTAACACTTCAACACTATAACAAGATATATCTAAACAAACATGGCTGCAGAGGACTCATGCTCTTTTCAGGTCAAAAACGCCTATGTAATGATTTGTACAAAATGATACGAAAAAATGCATTACTAAACGAATATCTTAATAAACTTTACACTTTACACACAGACTATATGTTACTTTCTGGAGAATGAATAAAGCAAAACCTACAAAACCTACAAACAAAACTAAACAAGCAAACAAAAACAATGAATGAGTGAAGAAATAAATAATTCACAGAATATCATGAAAAGTTTTCCCCAAGAAATAGCTAAAATAAAAAAAAGGTTAATGAAATGTAATTAAACAAAAGTAACTGTTTTGTTCTTAGTCTATTGCCAATACATTACATATAGAGCTACAGTCCCAATCTATTAGGCCTACAGGCAATGAAATCACTCCAACATTTCAAACAGACATGAAGATGTATGTAGTCTGGTGACTGTAGCAGAAAGCAAAGCTTTGCCCCAATTTCAACCCAGCTCTCTCTTTCTAAACCACATACATCCAGCTAACCACATCAAGGACACTCGAAACTACTTAGTATGATAAATGACTTCATCTCCGTCCATTTCTTAATCTGTATAAGATATTTCTTTGGCACTCTCTGATGTCTGGAAAAGCCACAAGAAAGCAATCCAAATTCATAACTGCTTCCCAAACCCCCGCGAGTGAAGAACCAACATTACTCAGCTCTATCAGGACTTTAAGAATCTGCCATATTAACCCCATAGAGGAGCGTCCATTAAAGCATACAGAAAGACATCAAAGGTAAATGACTCCATTGGAAAGCCAATATTCGAGGAAACATACTGATACTAGTGCTGTAGCGGTAGCAGAGTGGTGTTAGGCTTTTGCTCAGTGACCTCAGACTAACAGCTGAACAGAAGTTGATTGAAACTTATACAGAAGGACAACATTTTACAAATAAGTAAGCTAGCTGGGAACTGGAAAGTGTGAGGTTGTCAGATGACATGAGGATTGCATAACAGTTGGCTAGCAGCACCAATAAACCTAAGTAACATGGTCATCGCAGTTGAATGCTGTGCGATGCAGGCGAGTGCAGAACCATTTCAGATTAAATAATATACGATCTAAATTAGGTTAAAACTTTTGCAAAGAGGCTTAAACCAACTGTAGCTAAGTACCCTTTTACTGCAAAATAATTTACACAGAACCCCTCAGTACATTTACGGCATTTACCCATATCAAGAGGAACTCACATTATTCCCCTTTACTGTATACAACTGAGTGTTAAAGGCCTTTCTCAAGGGTCCAGTGGAATTTGAACTCTCAACTTTCCAACTGGAAGTCCAATGCCTTAACCACTGAGCTACCACCACCCTGCACCTGCACAAGAACTACTAATGTTGCACAGACAATGATATTCTGGCTATTTACTGAGGATATAGAGCTTTTTGTTCCCACTGACAGAACACAACATGTTTAAGTTAATGTCACTACCAAATCCACATGCTATAACACTAAATCATATAACAAAATAGTATGCCACCCACAAGTACTAAATACAAAGAAGCAGGCACAGTAACAAGCAGTTTGTATTATAGGTGTGCATTGGGACACGCTGATTTAAATAACTCATTTGTTTATATTTTGAGAAATAGGACCAACTAGATTCGTCAGAAATTATTGTGCAAACAGTATAATCTCTCAATAACTGTGAGAGTGAGTGGGATGGGTCAGAATTCCTTTGGGAGCTCAGGAAGCTCAGTATCTCTCAAGCAATACGGAAAAGGCTGTACCAGCTATCATAGAGATTGTGCTCACTGACTTCTTTACAGACTGAATCAGACTGTAATAGAGGTAAGACCAGATTGTAGCAAGTGGTCCACTCAGCTGAGAAGGTCATCGGCTATGGACACACCAAAATCAAGGACCTGTACACCATCAGGACATAGAGGAGAGCTTAGGAAATTGCTGCTGGACCCAAACATCCAAGCAACAACCTCAGGTCCATCACCTCCCGAACCACATGTCACCAGCATAGCAATAACAGCATAGCAATCTAGATACGTAACCGCTCCAGCCCATTGCAACTACAAAACCAATTCCTGTGAGCACAACTCACAGTAAAGTGATTCTTATTCTGAAAAAGAAACAGTCCCACTCACACCTCTACTATGTATACTATACATGGTAAACAGAATGCCAATTACAGTATACATACTACTAAACTATGTACCATGGCAGTATTTATATGTTACATGCAAACATACTAGTTAGTACAGTATTATGTGATTTTAACACAAACACACTTAGACAATACTGTATGTTTATAAGAACATGTATAAATAAGTGCAAACACACATGCCTGAAGACAGGAAATTGATAGACGCATACACAAATGTATTTTTTTTAATAAGTAGTTTTTAGTTACAGTAAATAGTATTTACTTAAAATGAACTGAAGTAATCTTCATTTAGACATTAGGGGAAGCAGTGAGGAGCTCAGACTATTTGAGAACTTTAAGAAAAGCCTCCCGTGTGAAATCAAATATACTTTTAAGAATTTGGACAGAAAATAAGTTTGATTTGTTTAACACTTTTTTGGTCACTGCGTAATTCCATTCCATACTTGTATATAGTGTGTGTGCCGCACGTCTTGAGTTCCTGATAATCACCCAATTTATATTTATTATAAAGCCGAATAATATAAATCAATTATTCATGCACTCTGCCACCAAACGTCTGAGAAATAAAAAATAAAATGAGGTCGTATTGAGCCGAAATAGATTTGGGTTCGGGTCCAGCTCTATCTGCTTCAACACACACCTGAACCCACACACCTTTAATCAGCGGAAGATACAGTATCTGTTACCCAGCATTCACAATAGAAAGTGACAGGAGACCATTCATTTTCTAGTTTATACTAGTTTGCTTTGTTGCGCAGCAACCCAAAATGAGCTTTGCTTGATTTTATGCACTCCATGAAGGATCTAAATGATTGGCATCAATAAATTCCTCCAGTCAGTTTTATGGCACAGGTTGTCTCATGTCCCCAGTTTGTACTCTCACAACTTTTAGCACATATTTGCAGACTGTAGTGTTGAACTTGATGATGAAAGCCCCTGGGCCTACCTCAAAATTTTCGTAAAATTTTCAATATGCCGAAGTAAGTAAAGACTCGTATAAAATAAGGTCTCTTATTTACCTTAGCTGCAAAGCATGAATTTCATATAATTTTACAAAGCATGATGAGGTAACTGTAGCTAATAACATAACATTAACTCCTAACATTTAACTATGTTAGCCTGTTTTCTTTGCTAATATCCAGTTAGATTAGCATTGTTTCTTACATAATTAGTTAGGCAGCAAGTCAAATTCTAGCTAACGGTAAATATTGGTTATTTGCATGATATTTTATTTGTGATTAATCCACTATCAAACTATGTAGTATTAGTCATGAATATGACCAGCAAATTTACAAAGACTGAGTGATGTTTTCAAGTGCAAAATGGTGTGCTTGCTTTAAAAGGAACATCTTTTACAGTAACAACTTTAGATAAGTAATAAAAGTTAGATTTCACAAGAAAACATGACAAACTAAATTTAATTCACCTTTTACTTTTTAAATACTTGAGTATCACTTTTACTTGAGCACACTTTGGATATGGCCAGATATTTCCATTGAATTGAGTAAGATTTTGACACATGATCTATATTTTAGGTGAGAATAGGGATTTAGAATTAACTGCAGAACTGAGAGCTATGGAGTAAGAGATACACCATGTTTAAAAACTGTGTAAAATGCAGCTATAACTATGATTACTCCTAAGGAGGTTCCAGACTTGTGGAGGTTCACCATTTTTTTTAACTTATTGTAGATTTTCCCATTGTCTAAAGGGCAAAAAGGCACTGAATCTAAAGGTGGGGGGGTTAATATTTCTGGAAGGCACTGTATATGCAAAGTAGAGTCACGTAGGTTTGTGACTAGGCAGAGGTTCAGGTGCTAGCATCAGCACAATGTTGTTGGAAATGAGGAAATCCGATAAGTAGAGATGTAACGGTATGAAAATTTCCTATCACGATTATCGTGACCAAAACTATCACAGTTATCAGTATTATCATGGTATTGTGCTTAAAATGTACAAAAAGTACTGATACACACACTGAAATCATTTAAACAGGTGTTATATTTGACTATAAGGCTAGGCTTGCTGCGATCATTTAGTTCAGTTAGAGAACATGGTGGAAGGAAGTGACGGCGCTTGGGAGAATTTCCAACCTTCCAAGAGGACCAAATCCAAAGTGCGGTTATAGTGTGGATTTTATAAAAATGCTGAGGGGAAACTTAATAGAAGATGGTAACCCTGTCTGCAGAGCTCGCTAGAAGAAAGTTGCTTTGGTGCTTCTCCCTCGTTTCCCCCTCGCTTTTAAATGGCTTATGAACTCCCGTGCGGCCGTGCGCTTTTTCCACTTTCGCATTCGACTTAGCAGCAATTGCTTGAATGGTGGGTTCATTATTATTCTTAATGAAAAACACAACAACAAAACAGTACAATGACAGACTCGCTTATATTAAACCAAATCTTCCGCCATCTCGCCTCACTTTCGTCATGTGACAAATGAAATCTGACTCCTGCTGATCTGTGCTGCGACTCCGACTCATTCGGCTCATGCTGAATTGAGCGGACGAGTTCGGTTTTTAATTGTAGTGTTTTTTCACGCTCAAAAAACAATGATGCATGCTGTGCCTGCCTCAGACTCATGCTGGGTGTGTGTGGACAGTATTTATCGTGAGTTTTATCAATAGCGATAATCGTACACGGTTTTAATGATAATTAAATGTAACATGGTAATACTAACCATCAGGGAATTTTATTGTGAAACCGGTAACCGTTTCATCCCTATCGCTAAGCATGACTATATTACGGCAGACGTCTGGAAATGATGATGAGGTGTGCATCATCTGGGTCACTCAGTGTAAAGAAAAAAAAAAACCATGTATGCCATACTCCAGGTGATAGTCATGCTGATGTTCCAGACTACAGTGAGCCCTGTACGGTGGCTTTATGGGAAATCAGGTCACAAAGAACCACAACTCAAACCTGACCTCATTTTGGCATGGCTGGCTTTTTCTTCGATTGCTGCATTTGTCACTGAGACAGATGCTTATGGGCTGAGAAACACTGACCGCATACCCATGACAGACTGCTGCCAGTAGCGTACACACACACACAGATTATTATCTTTTTTTTTTACATTTTAAACATTTTACTCTGTCACTATATTACATATATTAAATAATTACTTTTTTTGCTAACATGATAAAAAAAAAAAAAAACACAATTGGACATGCGGTTATAGTAAAATAAACAACAACACTGTGTAAGACCACTGCATTTTCCTAACACTAATTAATGTTGTGGAACATCTGCGAATCAAGCTAGTTCAATTATTACTTAGCTTACACTAGTTCCGACAGTAAAAAAGTTGTAACTCAGTGCATGTGCACATCTACATGTGTACTCATGTGTGTCTTTGTTCCACTCACCACTTTAGGCTTGAACGGAGGCTGAATTTCTCTGTTCTCCAGTCTTTCCCAGTCGATGCGGCGGAAGAATGCATGCTCGCGCACGTCCCGCTCACCTTCTGAACCGCAGCCTAGGCGCTTGGAAGGGTGCTTCGTCATCAGCTGAGATACAGGACAGGACCATCATCATCATCTTATAT
>JANDJT010000021.1:6093375-6116641 GCA_024331685.1 Stegophilus panzeri | reverse complement strand
GCGCTTATGTTATAGCAGGTATAAACAATAGTTCCCTCTCCAGCATCTCTTTTTTCTCTCTTGAAGTTAAAAATGCTGCTTGTCATGTTACAGAGTAACAGCAAAGCCCTCCGTCCTCGAGAAACAGCTTTACTTTTGACTATGACTACATGCTGACACTAGAGACTCCTTCCAAAACAGATAAATAAATGTCTCCCAACAGAAAAATTCAACACTGAATTCAGTGTCTAATATTTTTAATCTGTTTAACTGGTGCATCTAGTATACAAGCTCCTGTGTGAGTTGTTTCTATAGACATTCATTTTGCCATTAATTTCTTCAAAGTTAAAAATTAAACTTTGGATAACCTTTGTAGACGTGAGTAATACTAATTGTGAGATTATTAGAGAGTCTGGTTTTTATTCAGTCTTTCTTTGTTGGCGGTCTGGCTCAGGTTGTGTTTTCACAAAATGTTTTTGGACTGCACTCTCAGAAATCAAGGTTAAATTTATAACTCTACAAGGTTTCTTCAGTTTGTGTATCTGGGAGAACTCTACAGCAGAAGATGTTCCTTTCAAGTAGGACCTGTTGAAATGTACTGTGGCTTTAGTTAACCAAAGAACCTTTGAACTTTTGTCACTGGCGTGGTACCCTAGAGACTATAGCTTCTGTACCTTTAGAGAGTACGTAGATGATAAAGTGTGGCTTTAAAACTTTTAAAGATATTTAAGATGCATTTCTATGTTTTTATATGTTTTTTGTTAACCCCACACCCATCCATCAGAGCCTCTGGTAGACCCACATCTCTGTGAACAGCATGTATGAACTGTGTGAACTTTTTTAAGTGGTTTTGAAAAAATGTACCATTCTGATAGACATGACTCAACATCACTATGAATCCACATCTGTAGCAAAATCAATGACTCGAGTTCTTCTGCACTTTCTCCAACGGCTCACACAAGGCCGTGTTTTTCTGGGTCAGGCTTCTGACAGCCACTATGTATCCATTAATGGAGCTGGACTCAGAAGAGTCATACAGCATGAGCACACCCGCTCACATGCTCAGGCTTAATAAATCCAAATGAATGAATACAGATGGACCTTATGACATCTTGGTAAGTAGAGTGTGACAGAGTGAAAGAGAAAGGAGAAAAAGGAGAAGACAGAGGGGAATATCAAAGTACAAACAAAAAAAGTCAAAAAAGAGAGCTCTCTCTCTCTCTCTCTGACTGTAATTTTACTGAACATGAACCATCAGATAAGTAAGGAATAAAAAAAATGACAGGGGCATGCTGCTATAGAAAAATAATCAATGTGGGGGTGGTGTGAAGCGGAGTTATTGTTACCACCCCAAAATGGATTCTTTTCCAATAACAGCATGTCCTGAAGCAGTTTAATCTTATATCACTTTTTGAGGTATTAAATAACATGTCGTACTCTTTACATCAACAAAATAAATGAGTTCTTGTTATCACTTATGCTACAACAGCTATAAACAGTCATTCCCTCACCATCGTTCTCTCGCTTAAATTATAGAAGACAAATAAAATGATATTAGAAACTGCAAAGCAAAAGCCCTCTGTCCCAAAGACTTTCCTGAAAGCTTTACCATATCAACTCATGTATATTATTGTTTGTTCTTGTGTAGTGTTTCCCGCAAGATTTTGAGAGACTATGGTGGTTGGACCTCTGACCCTCTAGGGGGTCCGGGGGCATGCTTATGGCGGTAAAGCCATGCCAAAAGTTCGAGCATGTTACTGACTCTCTCGCGCATGGACACTCTTCATGTATCATTAATTTTTTTATTTGTTGATAGTTTTCAATTGATACCCTTACAACATACTACATTATGTACTGTAATATAATACATGTAAATACAGGGTCTCTTTACCAGTTGTTAACAGTAGTGTTCTACCATTTTATTAGCTAGCCTTTGCATTCTTGGGATGTTAACAGATAGAGATCCAACCAGTTGATATCATCATATCAATAATCATTAATGTATTAAGACTCTTCATAATGAATTGTGAGCCCCCAGATAATAAATCATTGCCTTAGTAACAGAGGGCTGTGACTATTGTTGTGACTTGAAGCCACTGACTCTAATGTTGCTTCCAGGGGATGAAATACTAATTTTAAAGAAAGATTTAGTTATAAGTCATATTGTTATCTTGTAAATAAGGTTTGTCGATTGTGTTTAATTATTATGCTTTCTGTCCCATGTACAAAGTGTCCTACACCTCACTCACAACTGTACTGGTAATCAGATAAGCTGTGCTTAAACTATACTATCCTTTGCAAGCGTCAGTGATGGTTGGTTTTAGGTCACTGCTGGCTTGCAGTGTTGGATGAATGGATCACTATCTATCTACCTTAAGATGCTGATTTCTGTTGTGGCGAGAGACAGAGAGAGAGAGAGAGAGAGAGAGAGAGAGAGAGAGAGAGAGAGAGTTCTTCTGAGAGGAGGAAAATGAAGGGTATGATGAAGGAGGTGTAGAGAACCAAGGTTTTTGACACTCTAACCCCTGGGCTCTGAGTCTTTCAGCTTGTCATACTGAAGCACTCACCTCCTGAATGTTTACCTGACAACTCACAACTTACACGTTCTTGGCACTAATACGGAGGTGACAACATTACTCAGAAGAAAATCCTAGCAGGCAGAGAGAACAAAAAAAAAAAAAACCCTTATGGATAGACAGGACGGCTCCACGCTGACAGCATGAGCGATAAAATGTATTGATTGAAATGATATTTAACTACAATCTGCAGAAATGTTCGGACTTATCACGGCTGAGTTAGAAAAATTCATCACTATACTCGTGTAATAATCTACTTATATTGTATGCATTTAATTCTGGTCCTGCTGACAACACAGAAAGAACCCAATGCAGAGAATCTGATATATGCTGAGCTGCCAATTTTTTTTTTTTTTAATATACAGTATACAGTACAAACAGTACACAGTCTTTGGCCATTTTATCAGGATTAATTTCCATATAGGTCAAATTGTAGGTATATAACTACTGACCGCAGACCATTTGTTAGCCCTTCTCTGCATTTTCACAAAAATCTCAAGACAATCTAGCAACTGTGATTTTGTGACTTGCTTACAATCCCTCTGAACATAAAAAAGTGAGGTGAGCATTACAGGTGGCTGTCTGCACACTCACTCAAGAAAGAATAAAGCAAAATACATATCTATGTGTGTAGTTGTGCTCACCCCTTTGCAGATGGACACAGCCTCTTTGGACAAGGCTTTAGGGTAGGACACGTTGTGCTCCATGATGGACTGGAAGAGCTCATCCTCATCTTCACCATCAAATGGTGGCTGAAAAAGGACAACAACAAACCAGTTGTAAAAAGAAAACAGCCACAACGCTGGTGCAGCAATGCAAATCCATTTTAAGATAAGATATAATAGAAATTGCAAACTGCTTTGCCTGAAAGGAATAAAACACCTGCTTTTACATGAAAATAATCAACTCCAGGGTGTTACCATCACACCACCCCTTTGTTGATTCATTTCCTGTAAATTAGCACTGGTCATGTTTTATTACTTGCATAAAAATAACATAAAAACACTAATTATAACTATGACAATACATGTCCCATTAAAATAATACACACATACACGCCTTGTAAACATTCCCACTGTCCTTTTTCTTGAGACTTTAATAAAAGGCTTTCTTGGTTGAAAAGAGAGACATTATGTGTGTGTGTGTGTGTGTGTGTGTGTGTGAGCACTGATGTCTCAAACAATGAAAGGTGATGTGGAGGTTATTAGGTAGAGCAGCATTCATTCTAAAAATAGCCAAACTCACAAGCTGTGCCAGATTTACCTCTTCATTTATAGAAGTAATCAATAAAAACTATTGATTAGGTACACAGCATTGTATGGGCACCAAAAATAGTTAACGAAGCAAAATTTGAACCCTGCTCTCACTGACTTCCTCTCTGTCACGTAATGGAGGTTGAGACGAATGCAATTGCAGTTAAGAGCTTTAATGAAGATTATAATATTCAGAGGGCAAGGCAAAAGACATAAACAAAGACAGGCAGTGGTCAGGCGATAAAGCAAACAGGCTAGAGAAGGTAAGGCAGAAATCAACATTAAAGGCAAAGCAGAATCAAAACCAGAATAGACAAAACAATGGAACAGCTTGGTAATATACAGCGACTGTGGCAACTGAACGTATTATTTCATGAAGACCTTGTGCATGAGCAGTCTCTTAAGTAGTGTGGTGATTAGGAACAGGTGTGTGTGATTAGTCCTCAGGAGAAGGTGAAGTGTCTGTGTGTTCCACTGGGAGTTGTAGTCGTTGGCCATGTTTGTAGTTTGTGGTGCATTCTGGGAAATGGAGTCAACAGTTTGCCTTGACATGACACTCTTGTCTGGGCCCAGGAAGAAGTCACACCAACTAAGCTTCTTAGTTTTAATATTCAGAAAGCATAGTATATATGCACACAGAAATATTGATAAAGAATGATAAGTGTCAATTGGAACAGGTCACAGATAAAATCAGAACATCTATTATGTAGGTTTGAGTGACATAAGAACTAAACACGTCTATTCTATTCAGAGGCAAAGAAAAAGAAGAATCGAGAGAGAGTGAGGGCGAAAGGCGAGGTGATTAGGAATGGTCAAAACAACACATTCCAAGAACACAAAACGATTTTGTTTCCGGTACATCGTGACAAACTAGAAACTTTCAGAATTGAGACACAGAGACCATGCTATAAAACTTATCAGACACACTCGATAGAGATTACAAAGCTGTTTCTAAACTCTGCATCAAATCAAAGAGTTCTTGAAGATAATGTGAGGCCATATGTCTGAAAGTTGAAGTTGAACCAAAAGTGGACATTTCAACAGGATAATGATCTAAGCATCACACTCTAGCAAATCCACCAAGGAATGGCTCAAAAAGAAAAAATGGAGGGTTATGGAATGGCCTAGTCAAAGCTCTGATTTGAATCCCATTGAAATGTTGTGGGGGGATTTGAAATGGGCAGTATATTTACAATACATTTACATTTATTCATTTAGCAGACACTTTTATCCAAAGCTCATTTTAACCAAATGAGGAAACACAAGCAAAGCGATATACCAAGAGAACAATACAAGTAGTGTTACCATACAAGTTCTAGAGAAGCAAAATGTGCAAAGTCGAGGTGTAAGAGCCAGAGTAAATTGTTTGTTGTTAAATAATATGGGGGTTGGCATTTTAAGGGTTAGTTAAGTGCTCATGGAAGAGGTGGGTCTTTAGCTGTTTTTTGAAAATAGTGAAAGATTCTGAGTCCGGATTGAGGTTGGAAGTTCATTCCACCACTGAGGAACAGTTAGTTTGAAGGTTCTGGAAAGGGACCTTGAGCCATGCTGAGTAGGCACTACTAAGTGTCGGTCGTTAACCGATTACATGCAAGAAAACCGTCAAACATCTTGCAACTGAAAGAATATTGCATGGAAGAGTGGTCAAAAATTCCAGCAAGCCTGGTGGACAATTATGCAAAATGCCTACAAGAAGTTATCTCTGCTAAAGGGGGCAATACTTCTGAGGCCAAGGGTGTACTTACTTTTTCCACAGAAGAATATCACATCTACTGATATTTCTCTTGAATAAATGATTGAAAATAGCCCTGCCCGACATCACCTACACCCAAAATACACCTGCTCAACCTCACCTACACCCAAATAGCCCTGCCCCGCATCACCTACACCTAAAATAGCCCTTCCCCATTTCACCGATACCCAAATAAAGTTACCTTGATCTACACCCAAAATAACCAAAATTGGCAACATCACTTACACCTTAAATAGCCTTGTTCAACTTAGAAAGGAATTAGGCAAAAAAGAAATTAAGCTTGGTACTCACCACAGGCATCATGGATAATATTGAAGCTCATTATTAAAATAAGTTGACAGTGGTTTTATAATTGGCAATTAGTCTTGTGGATGTGTTTCTGGTGCGACTCATTTACGTGAGGTACCATGCAGTGATCTGTCATTTTGGTTTAATTTAAAATGTTATTGTTTGATTTGAGATATTATTACCAGCATACATAAAGTGCAAGAATGTAATGTATACAGTGAGAGATTTGAAATAAACTTCGCTTCATGAATAAATAAGAGTCTTTTATAAAATGGAGTCTGGTAATAAACCTCCACCAAACACTTCTTCCACTGTAATAAACATGACTACAGTGACTGCAAGGTGGTGACTGGCTCTTTTGTGATGTTGGTGGTATGGAAATTTTGTCTCACCTGTCCAGCCAGCATCTCGTACAGCAGCACACCATACGCCCACCAATCCACAGAGCGACCGTATGGCTGGTACGCGATGATCTGCACACACAAAGAGAAGAGAAGTGTCAGAATCTATATGTGAGTAAGGCTACATTAATTTTTAAAATATTCATTTATTTAGAAACTGGAAAAATATATTTCCTTACACACATACATATATAGATTTTCATGTGATTGTTAATAGCACTCATCTTCTTTGCTGTATATGCTACTAGTTAGTGTTTAGCAGCACTCTTTCTGCCAAGAGTTGGCACAAAGAGGCTCTTATTTCGATTCCACCATCTGCTCTAGCACACAATCACACATTCACAGCTCTGTTTAAAGGTCTTATGCATTCTGTAAAGCAAAGATCATTTAAAAAATAATCAAATAAAAGATATATGTATAAAAATAGACTATAGAGAGCTGTGAACAGGAAAAAACTACACAATCTGACATGAAAACACTTAGATAACACTTAGATAAACTCTCTTATATATGCTGTTGTGCAGACTAATAAGGAAATTGGATGGTAAGCTTTTTGAATCATCTTGGAGAACCTGACACGGTTCTTCTGGAGAACATGTCTGTTACGCTTAAATTGGTTCTGCAGATTATAGCCTCCATTATGATTTTAACTGAAAGTTCTCTATTACTTAATGTGTTACTTTCTTTAAGTTTTTCTGAATTTTTTTTTTTTTCAGGAATACAGAAACCTTGTACCTTTGTACCATTAGTTTATGTCTACTACATGGTGATATGAATGTAGTGTACCTTTAAAATATTTTAAGGTACTTAACTAGATTTTAGGGACCACTTTTGTACCTTTTACAGTAACATGCATATTTCCAGGTAAAAGATACACACTAAATGTACTGGCCAGTTTATTAGACACTACTACCTAGTAGGTCCATCTTGTAGGCATACAGTTAAAGGTTATAGCTCATCTTTTTCCTCACACAGAGTGTTAACCATTCTCTGATCCTTCATTGGTGTCAATTTCTGACCACAGACCTGCCACTGGCTGGATATTATTGGTTGGGTGACCGTTGAGTGACATTAAGGTGTTTGGTGCATCTGATTCCCCCATTTTCTTGTGCAGAGTATCAGTAATTATATAGGTACACATGTATGACCTGTATGGTAGGGAGGCTTGATGAAAAATGGCGTGTGTGTGTGTAGCAACATCAACGTAAGCCTATTATATAGCTGTGTGATCAATTCTCACATCTTTGCACTGGCACAGTTCATTACAGGATAGACTTCAACATGAAGCAATAAAGGGCACTGGACCTAAATGTCGTTACACAACCCCAGTAGAACAACATGGACTGGTCATCTAATAGTGTCCAGATTTAAAACAAAACATGCTGAGGGTCCCCACCTACGCTTTCCACAGCTGGAACCAACTCACAGAAAAACTGATATGTTTCCAGACTTTGTTCTTTCTGCTTTCTGAAGCCTTTGATTAAAACCCCAGGCTCCGCACTACAGTCCTGTTTCTGTTGCGTTTTTCCTTTCTAATCATTGTGACTTCTTTTTATCGTTGTCTTTTATCATATTTTTATGTATTTATGTTTTATGTATTTAAGCTTTATAATGTCCTGCATGTTTTATGTAAAACACACCATAAACTTCCCTCACCATTAATGTCTGCTTTTCCTACTTGCCATTTAAATGTTCTGGGCTTTCAGCCAGAGCACAACTAGTATCTTTGTAAGCCTCTGAAAGCACAGCAAATGTCCATTTTTTTAGCCAGTGATGGCAATTATCCAACTGGACTCAGCAGATGCTCATCTGTCACACTTGTTTTAGACACTTTTTAGGCAAGTCAT
This sequence comes from Stegophilus panzeri, assembly GCA_024331685.1. NCBI lineage: Eukaryota > Metazoa > Chordata > Actinopteri > Siluriformes > Trichomycteridae > Stegophilus > Stegophilus panzeri. The sequence continues at coordinate 6,108,544 of JANDJT010000021.1, read as the reverse complement.
GCTTTCACAATGAAATGCTTTGTGTGTCGCAGCCAAAATACCTGCATTGAGACCATCCTCAAGGTTTAACAAGGTTAACATGGGAAATGTACAATGTGGAGTATCTAGTCAGCTGGTCAGCATACTAGAGCTATAAACTGTGAAGAAACATTTTAATAGTAAGTAAGATAGTATGTGCGTATATACAGATTTTCTGACAGCCACAGGATATTATTTTTAATTTAGCCAATCACAGATATTTGGTAGCTTGAGTATAGAGAATAGGGCAGTTAGTACTCTCCTTCAAGTGTGTTTAACTGCTCAGTGGCTATATACGTATACTGTAAGTAGCAGGTGGCTGCCTGCAAATGCCTTGAAGAAAGTGCGCTCACACTGGCAGGAAGTTATTCTTTTTCACGTGAAAAGATTTTTCATGTGTGGAAAAATGTTGGCGGTGCAACAAAGTTCAGCACAGTTTAACTTTGACATCATGATAATTTGCATAATGTGGTGACTACCAGACAGTGGGACTGAAGATGCTTCATTTTTTTCCACACCATCCTTCTTTTTCTGGTTTATTAGAGTTAAATTGGAGAAGAAATTTGAATGGTGAAATTTATTGCTTCATATACTGCGTATTCAACTATAAAATAAAATCATAAGCCTTAGAGAAATGTCTCTGTAGCTGTAGGCATTAGTGTGCTACGTGAGGTGAAATAATTGATAACTGACATCTTACTGTCCACGTGGCAAATTAGTCCTGGCTGATTAGAGTGTTAACTGGCTTTTTATTACGAACTTACCAGTGTGTCATATGTTTTCTGCAATTAAGACCATGGTGTGTGTTTGAAGGAAAGTTAGATTTATGAGAGCATTTATGCATTTATTTATGAGTGTATCGAAAATTTGACAGTGTGGTTTACAGAATTATCGGCACTTCATAAAACAGGAGTAAAACATAATATACATGCACTGTGTGATATTTCAGCTTAAACAAATAGGTATTCTATATACTAACTAGAACATTTTTGTCCTTAAAGTCCAAGTTTCATGAGTGGCACCCCAAAAATGTAATACGTGATGATGACTTAAATTAATATTTGGTGGAGAATAATAGCAGAGTATCTTCCTGTAATGTCTAGCAATGTGGGACAGCACTTGGACCATTTCAAAAATAATTCATGTTATATAGTATATATAATAATTTATTCAAGTCAGATCACAGATTTCACAGGAGACTAAGATGACCATTGCAAAATTTTAAAATCATGGCCTTCAACCATTTTTGAGTTGATTTGGAAAAATATTTTGTGGTCAGTATCCTACTGAAAGATTAATCTATGGCCAAGTTTTAACCTCCAGGTAGAGGCAACCAAGATTTGAGCTGTAGTATCCTGGCACTACAGAATGTATGGTGAATGGCAGAACTCGTGATGCCATTTAAAATGGATTGGGGTCCAATCCAGGGTGTATTCCCACCTCATGCCCAGTATTCTGGATCCGCTACAATGTGGACCAGGGCTGATAAATGAATAAATGCATTCTGGTAATTTTTATGATGGGTGCCAATATTAATGGAGGACAGTGAATGGTCATAGGGGTGTATGATTGTAAAATGATGCAGTTAGAGGTGTTCGCAAGATTATTCTTCTGTCACTCCACCATACAATGTTATAATGCATGTTTAAGGGGTTGGAATAGATCTTTGTCTCTGTGTGATAAATTATTTTGCTAATTACACACATTTTTTGTGTTTATGGATTCAGGACCTTCAGAAGTGGCATTGCTAACACTCTATTAACCATTCATATAGATTTAGAAGCACCATTCCTTCTAGATCCAGGGCTATTTTTTTAGTTTTGAGTTGCCTTTGCCTAAGGCCACAGTGCTCTGAACAAGACGGGGGAAGACCAGACAGACACAAATAGAGTGTACAGAGTGTTCCTCAAGGACTCAGTGAAAGAAGATTGATGTTCTGCTCATCCTTGGGTCTTGTCCATCTGTCAGAAAGATGACTGCTCAAGGAAGAGAACACCGTGACATCCATACGGGACATGTTTCAATGTGCTGAATGGAAAGTTCTGGTATATCACAGGTATAATGATGGCGTGTCACACGTCCAAGGTCACGCTTTGAACCCACATCAGCGTTTTCTTGTCAGAAAACAGCATATTGATATTGTAACATATCATGGTTGAGGAAGTCATCATGATGCATCCTTTCAAACCAATACATATACACGACTGTTATGTATTACTGAGTGTGTTAAATTGGTAGTCGCTGGATTGGACATAATCCTATGTGACACGCGATGACCTTCCTGTCAAGATGCTGCTGGACATGTGTGTGCGTAGTGTGTGGGAGACAGCGAACAAAAGGGAAAGCGACGAAGAGTGTGGTCGAAGGGAAGGGAAAATTCTAAGAAAATGTTCTTTGAGTGCTCAGAGAAAAATAATACTTGCATTACCTTAGATTTGGTCCTGCTTGTGTTAAAAATGGCCTGACATACCCAAGCCTTCAATCAATGTTTTATAATAAACCTGCAAAATCTCTCAAGACTGTATTTATCAGGATATAATTCACACGTCCCGTAAATCTGTTTGCTTAGACAAAAAAAACAAAAAAAACATCAATAATATACACCTTGCATTATACTCTAGCCAGTGCAGGCACTACAGTACATGGACTAGCAGGGCTATTTATAAAGAAAACAGACATAAAAATAAAGCTCAATTTCTGGCACCCATATCATCATATTTGCTTATTTGTTAACAAACAGTTTAAAGTGGATTGTTTTAAACAACAGCACCACCAATGGTTGTATGTAAGAATGCACAGAATGGTATAAAGTTGGGGCTTATTTCCTTCTATTCCAGACTGTAGGTTTGCACAGCCTTTGCTGGCAAGTTGAGTCAAGGGTTTACACTTAGTGAAGTGCTCCCTAGATTTTGAAACGAATTTATTTAATCCCACTTTGCTGATACATTCATAAGTCGTTATCAACAGTAATTGAGAAGAAAAGTGAAATACATTAGCAGGTGTAAAAACATGAACAAAGTGAATTACTTTCTTGATAACTGATTTTTCAATGCCTTTGGAGGAGAAACTAGAAGTATCTAAATAGACTAAACATATAGTACATCGTCCATTCAATGTATAAATTACATGAAGGGACAAACAGCCATTACTGTCCATAGGCATTGAAAATATACCAAACCCTACTATCCAGATATAATCAGTTTGGGGAAAGTGTACATAGTGAAATTCCACAAACCAGGAGCATATTTTTCATTATTTTAATATAATAATAATAATAATAATAATAATAATAATAATGTACAGTACAGCTCATCATTCTCTACTCTCTTAATAAGATACATCTTCTCCTTTAGGATCGTTGGATTAACATCAATGATGTATAACACCAATGATGTATACAGGACACAACACCAGCTAGAGAGAGAGAAAAAAATAGTCGTATAGTCCGGAAATCACGACAGAAAATTGCTGAAACCACATCTTCTCAAATCAATACCAAATCATGTCAGGATTAGACTTTTCACATAAAATGCATCCTAAGGGAAATTCGAAATGCGGTTAGAGAGAAAATGGAATCTGCAGGACCTGAGCACACAACCGCCGTCATGTTTCTTTCTTTTTCCCTTACCCAGAATGCCATATGGCTCACATGGCTAGAAAGCCACACAGAGCAGCAAATTAAGTGTGCTTATGTTCTGTCACACTAACAACATGTGACAGTTCTGGATCATACCACTCAAGATAATATGGGGGTGGCTGAATGTAGGTTTTTGTGTACATCACTGTGATGAAGGGCGCTAGACAAAAACAACCATGCCATATAGTAGGGTATGATGAAACAAACATTATTCAGAGATGTATGTTTGTATGCACTCTGATGTAGATGTGATTGGGTCTATATTTTGGAGGTGTGGATTGCAGAACCTCTGCGAGCCTTTGGTATCACCTTACCCATAAAACCCCTTCTCTACAGTATATCACAATGCAGGCATGCTTGTGTGCAAGAATAAATTAACCTCCACAGTCACATAGGCCACATCTCCTTCACTGAGACTGACAGCGAATAAATACATATAGCAAATCAAATAATCTTCAGTTCACTTGATTATGATTAACATGAAAGACAATGCGAGAGGTGTGTGTGTGTGTGTGTGCGTGTGCGTGCGTGCGAGTGAGTGAGTGAGTGAGTGCAGGTCAGAGAGCATATGTGTAGAGACAAAGTTTGAGTGTGTTTGTGTCTTTATCATGTGTGTCTGTCAGTGTGGATAAAGATCATCACTGAGAGGCATCTGAGGTTGAAAAAACAGAGGTAGCTCATTCACTTACTCACTCACTCATTCTTTCACTAATTTCCCCACTGTCTTCATTACTTACTTGCTCAATTTCTCACTCATTCACTCACTTGCTCACCCATTCACTTACTCACTCAATCCCTCACTTACTCACTCATACACTCAGTCACTCACTCACTCCCTTACCTACTCACTCACTCACTCAAATCCCTACTCATTCTCTCACTTGCTCACTCATTCACTCACTCCCTTACCTACTCATTCTCTCACTTGCTCACTCATTCACTCACTCATGTGAAGTGCAATGTGTTTTTTTTGTAATACACCAAAAGCCAGTACGAAGTAGAAGGAGCACTACAGGCTACATACCATCTTTCCATGTCTAAACTATTTTTGAGATTTAAGATTTTTGAGAAAATATAGAAAAACTAAAGTGTTCTAAACCCCACATCTGTCCCCTACATTAGGATTTGGTTAAGGCACATCATTTTAATTACCCTAGAAAATCCCCAGTTAGTTTACAACAATGTAGAACATGGCAATGATTTGAGAAACACAGTACTGAATAGGTGTTGCGACACCTCAGTTCCTCACCTCTGGGGCGATGTAGTCGGGTGTTCCACAGAAGGTGCGTGTTGATACCCCGTTGTATATGTTCTCCTTACACATGCCAAAGTCCGCAATCTTGATGTGTCCCTCAGCATCCAGCATCACGTTGTCTAGCTTCAGGTCTCTGAAAGAACACACACATACAGAGTCATTTCATATGACAGGATGTGATGCAATGCAGCTCATCTGTATTTTTATGATTCTACTAATCATAATCTTCATGTTAGTGGTAAAGACTAAACGTGTTGATGAAATAAATGTTTACTCATGTTACCTAGCTGGCCACAAACATATTAGCCATAAACATTTATGAACATAACTTATTACAGAAATGTATCAATGACTTAAAAACCCTCTTAGTAATCTGGTCAGACTGTCACATGATAGCTAACTAGTTACCATAGCAGTGATGACTATGAAAATTTATGAACATGCCATGTAAATCCTCTAAGAAATCATGTCAGTTTGTCTCATTATAGATAATTAGCTAGCATTATCAGAAAAGGTTATGGCAATTTATGAATATGACGTAAATTCTTCTCAGTAATCCTGTCACTGTCTTGTAATAGCAAACTAGCTAGCATTAGCAGTCACGATTATGAAAATTTATGAACAAGATTTGAAAATTCTCTCAAAAATCCTGCCTCTCAGAACTCTTGTCTGACTGTCACATGATATGATAGCGAACTAGCTACAAATACCACTGAAAATTATGGAAACTTATTATTATTTGTTAAATTCCTCTCAGAAATCATGTCTATCTCATGTTAGCTAACTAGCTAGTAATAGCACTGTTCAACAATGAAAACGTATGAATATGATTTGAAAATCCTCTCAAAAATCTTGCCTGACTAGCTATCATTAGCAGTAGAGACTGAAAATTTTTGAACATTACTTAAATTCCTCTGAAAAATCCTGTGAGACTGTATCATGATAGTTAACTAGCTAGCATTAGCAGTGATTATTATGGAAATGTATGAATAACTCAGAAATCTTGTCAGACTGTTTCCAGTGACCAATAGCAGTTAAGATTATAGAAATGCATGAATATGACTTAAATTTCTCTCATTAATCCTACCAGACTGTCTCATTATAGCTAAATAGTGACCAATAGCAGTAAAGACTGAAAATGTATTATTACGTATTAAATTTATATTTATTAAATTTATTTGTAAATATTAAATTCTTCTCAGAAATCTCATTAGATTGTCCCATGATTGCTAACATTACCAGAAAAGATTATAGACTTGTATTAACCCTGCTGACAAAAAAATAAATAAATAAATAAAAAAATAGAAAACCCTCATAGAAATTGTAATGGCTTTAATGGTTATAATTGGAATTGGATTGGTTTTAATAGAAACTGTAATAGTCCCTGTGGGTCTCTACAGGTAATTTGTTGCCTTCTATTCGTGGCATGTTATGTCTAGTGGATACCACTAGACATAACATGCCACCATTGTTAATGGTTTTAATGGTTAGCTAATGGTTTGTAATGGAATTTGTAGTGGAAACTATTAGAATTTCTGTGATGGTTTCTATTTTTTTTCCAGCAGGGGAATATTCCTTAAATTCCATTCAATAATCCTGTCCTACTGTCTCATGAGAGCTTTTGTATAGTTGCGAATTTAAATACCTGGACTTTCTTACTGGCCTTGACTGATTATGCCTCTGCTATAAAAAGATTGCATAGAGGACATCCAATGTGCATCTGCTAAAAGGCTTAATAAATCTCTCTCTCTCTCTCTCTCTCTCTCTCTCTCTCTCTCTCTGGCCATGTAAAGGCAAACGGTCATATATTTGCTGATGTCTGTGTGTAACTGGGTGTTTATGCGTGCTCTATTTCCCTAGGACTACTGAGCAGATGGGAATTAAAGAGAGCTGAAATGAGCAGAACAGCTGTAAGAATAGGAGACACAGATCAGATGAGTTCAGGTGAACCCTTACACACACACACACACACACACACAATGCTACAGCATTGTAGCTAGAGATAAGGGCAATAGTGTTAGAGATGCATTACTGCCACAAATAAGGCATAGGAAATTTGAGTTAGAAACAGACAGTACTGTAGGTAGTACTGGAACTGGTGGCAGGGGTATTAAAATCACGCACAAACATGGAGATTAGGGGTTTTTGTGTCTTTCACCCATACATACCCAGAATTTGATACAAAAAGGTTGTTTCTTTATTTACACACACAACAAAATGCAGCTTTTATTTGAAGCATTGTAGCTTAGCTACAGTAATATTCAATTTGGTCAAGAAAAAAACATACAGTAGTAACACATGACTGTGTGCATGCTTTGTCACCTGTATATTATTCCCTTCTTGTGCAAGAAGAACAGCCCGACAGCGATCTCTGCTGCGTAAAATCTGTAATGACAGACACAACACTGTTATCTCATTCTGTTCATGCGCACACTTCAACAATAGCAGCAATCATCCACAGCTTTTCTGCAAAGCATGACCTGAGGTAATCATGGCCAATCAGCAGCCTTCATGACAGAAGTTAGAATACGACACGTTCCCCATTTAAACAAATAATTATTACTCATGGCTTGCTTTGTAAAGATGCTGGACCAGCGAGGCAAAAGTGGACAATGAACTGGAATCATTTTTAACAAGTTCTGACTGGACTACTCATGAGACATGTTAATGACGTTCAAATATGAACATGTGAAATCCAGCAAAGATGCCGTTTACTTCTTGTACCTTCCACTCATGTAATGTTTATTTAGGATATTAGAGCAAGCAGTTCATAAGTTCCACACAGATTTAGATTTAGATTTCCTCAGTGAATTACTCTTCTGTATCATTTTGCTAGATCTGTGAGAAGAATAGTGTTTTAAGAGCAATAAAACTCTAGGTGTTCAAAAACCTGATCACTCAAGAGGTCTGAGACTCTTTTTAGTCAGAGGTCATTTTGACAAGTGTAAATACATTTAAACTCATTCAATAATCACTGTATCAGTCATGCATGGACCTCCCTGGCAGCCATAAAGTTAGCACGGAAGATATGGACATTATTAAACATCCGTCTTCTTCTATAGAGTCCTACGTCACGTTGCCATGCAACATTCTGTCTTTTGATACAACAATAATATTTTGAATTGAACTGGAAATTAGGAACAATACAAAGATGGTGGGCAAGTGATTTGTATATTACATGCAGTACATATATTTACATGCAGGCGTAAATGGGATCAATAAGTCAAACATGCACATAGCTTACACTGCCTGAGGTTCCTTAAATTTGCCCACTTGCTGAATGTGATACATGAGGTCACCACCATTCACGTACTCCATCACAAAATACAGACGGTCCTAGAAAAAGAAAGAGAAAGAGAGAAGGAATCATCTTCATCTATCACTGTGGCAATGAAGGCTTGGTTGAGACCAGCTGTTAATGGGAGGAGGACTAGCGGAGAATGAGTGTGGTAATGAATGAATGGGTGCACCTGTGTGTGTGGCTACTAATGCAGTGTATTTATAGGCTGTTTGTCTGTACATAGATCTGTATTCTTTTTGCTCTTTCAATGCTTTCTGTAAAATAAATAAATAAATAAATAAATAATAATCTTAACTACATAATTCACACACCAACTTTACTCCTCCCTTCCCCATAATGCTTAACCAACACATGCACACACACACACACACACACACACACACACACACACACAGGTGATTATGGTGCTTATTATGGAAGGAAATTATAGACCTTTCTGGATGCACTTATTCTTCACAATCCTCTCAAGAAACGTTGAAAAAAAATCCAAATCCAAATCCAAATCAAGATGCCTGCATTGAGAGCTTATTTTAATCGCTGACATTTCACAGAGGTAAAATGGGCTTTTCAAAAACAATTTGGCAGAGGAGAGGTTAGTTTAGGAGAGACCGGGCATCATCATCATGTTTTCATTTAGAGCAAAGATGAAGCCTGCAGTGAGTGACAGATGAAAAGGCACAACACAAACACCCACACGTCAATCTAGACATCCATCGATGCTCACTCTTAGTAAAGAGATTGAGAAATTAAACATTTAAGGTGTCTCGGTCCAGATAGGAAATATCTGATATGTAAAAAAAAAATTGTAATAAAAATAAAACAACTTAATATTAGTACTTCTGTTTGTTTGGATGTGATTGTGCTTTAAAACATGGTTTGTGCTTTTACTGTTTTTGAGAAATTGAGATATATAAACCAGATTCAGAAATAAAGTAGCACAATGTTGTTGGCTTTTTTTGATGGCACAAACAGCACGATTGTTTTTAAATTAAGTATTTTTTGAAATTCAGTGTTTGTCCTTATGTATGATTTTGCATGGTGTGAGAATTGTTGCTGGTCCTGCCTGCAAGTACCATTAGTTTCTTTTGGCACCAATCTTAAGCCAAAAGCTATACTACTGAAACCTTTCAACTCTTTCATGGATAAATGTTAAGAGCAATGTTAAAAGCAGCATTCCAGTTCATTGGTTGTTAAATGTTCTGGTACTTGATGCAGTGGGCCTTTTCCACAATATCCTAAAAGGCTTTACCTTACAGTGTCCTGACTGGCCTTACCCAAAATAAGAGAGTTCTTATCCATGATTCCTTAAAAAGCCTTTTGCAAAATACCCTCTCAGACTTTTACCATTGATGAATTGGGTCATACCAATAGTGCCCTGGCAGACCTTACACATCATGCCTATTCACGCCTTCGCCCCAATGCTCCTTGCATTCCTTACCTACAATCACCCTATTAGGCCATTGACCACAAATTACCCACTCTCAGATGAAAATGGGGCAAGGCTTTGAACCGTACCACAGTCTGGAAGCAGGAGTGGAGCTGGGTGAGAAATGGGGGTTTGTCTTGCTGTGCCAGCACCCTCTTCTCCACCATGATGCACTCCACATCATCATCCTGGATCACTACATCTTTCTTTAGGATCTTTATAGCAAACAGTTCTTCTGAGGTCTTCATCTCTGCTAGCATCACCTGAAGTAAGAGAACACATACACATTGTGGTGCTCAGTGTACATGGGTATTGTCACATTTGAAGACATACCAGACCAGAACCAAGAACAATGACCAAAACAAAAGTAATGGAACAGCCAGGCCTGGTTATCCACAGCTGATTTCCAATGATCACTGCAAAACCCTCTGGCTAGCAGCTAGTAAAAAGAGGGATAGAAACACTGCTAATTAGAGAGCTGATATTTGATGATTCTACTATGTTATTTGCCATTAATTCTTGTCTCTCCATTACTTTAACACTCCTTTCCCTAAGGAAGCTAAGACGTCTGCTGGCTGGGGAGAAGCAGACATCATGCCCTTACCACACCAACTAATCAGCCTCAAGCACTATCAACAAGAGAAATTCTCTCTCTTGTGCTATAAATAAATTACCTCTCCGTACTCATTTTAAATAACTGCTTCTTTGTGAAAAAAAAGTCAACACTAAAAGCCTGCATAAATCAGCTAATATTTGTGCATGATCAAGTTTAAAATTTTTTGTACTAACCTTCCCGAAGCTCCCCTTTCCCAACACGGCCAGAAAGTTAAAGTCGGTGAGTTTGACCTGGTCTAGATTAGTGGAGGGCAAACTGGACCTGTTGTCTTCAATAGGGGTAACGGCCTTCTTACCAGGGCCAAGCTTAGCTTCCTGTATACAGATATACAGTTAAAAAGAAAGAAATTAGCTGAATTCACAAATAATCCTGACTGAACACAGTCAACTCGAGTCATGCTTGATCGCAAATGGCATCTAGGAAATGACTGGATTAGACAACCTGCAAATGCTGGTGCACACAAGTACCATCATTACTGTTTGCAACATGCCCTTGTTGACATCCACTGACACTGGATGTGTGTATTCTTTACATTGCGGGAGGAGGGTATAGCAGATGACAGAGAAAGATTCATCAAATAGGAAGTAATAATGGAGCAGTTGAAGGACAAAAGACAACCTGAACTGAAATATACGCTGATTTTTAGCCCCAATTCCCACCTGGTAGTTGAGTAGAATTGGTAGAATTTAGGTTCAAAACTGCTACTCATATGTCATAGGACAGCTGAACACAATTGAAGGAGACACTGATATCCCTATGACAAACTGAACACTTGTGCCAAGTATTTTTTTTGGTTGTGCTTACATTAATAATGAGACCATAAGATGTTGGCTTGGTATTCAGCGAATGAGAAAGCCAACAAAAGGCATGTTAGCAACACTTCAACTCAGGGTTAATCTGAGCAGACACGACATTTTGGATGCAGAAACAATGCTTAAACACTTGCTTTCTGAGTTTAGCCTTCAGCTAGGAGGTTTAGAATGAAAGCTTGGACCTCCAATCTCCTCACCTTTATACTTTCCTGTGGTGGGACACACATGGGGCAGTGATGGACTTCAGACCCATGGAAGATTTCAGAATTTGATTTGATACATCCATGGTTTGATAATGAGTTCTAAACTGTGAACTCCATTCAGTTGCTCATATTTTTGCTGTTGAATCATTTCAGTTTTTTTTATCATAATTATCAACTCCAGGCCCTTTGATAAGCTTCACCTCGTGTAGATATTGGACATTAAACAAGTACTTCAAAAGTTTAACTAGCTTCTGATTTCAAATTAGTCAGTTTAAAACCTTCCTCATTCCTTTTTCCAACTCTTTTCCCAATCTTTTCACACTATTTATGAAAGGAAAACTCCCTTTCCTAAAGTCATACAGTCCCACACCCTCACTTGACTTAAAGGAACATTTCCAGCCCAAAGGGAACAGGTAATATGTTATGCTTGCCATGATAGCTAGCAACATTCACAACTGTGATAGCACAATTCACAAAATTGTATTGTTGTGTTGTTGTTTTATGTTTAATGTCCTGGTACTGGGCAAAATACTCAAATTGGGAATCCTTCACAGTTGTACAGGCTAAAAAAGATTTTCGGCTGGAGCGTCTAGTTTTGTTAACTAGATTTTTCTCTGGCTGCTCTAGATGTCATTACTGAAAGACTTTAATGTAGCACAATAAATCAATCTACAGTGGATTCAGTGCTTGCAGCGTTCAGCAGGCAAAGAAATGAACCTGTCAGGTAGCAGACATTTACACACAGTCCTGATTCTATGCCATTATTAGTGTGTCGGTAAACAGAACCATCAACGTGTCATCGTGCGTGGAAGCCGTCTGCATTTGCATCCGATGCTCAGAAAAACACAGGCTGCCCAAGCAACTGCTGCGTTCTAACCATGACATGCAGAAAGGTTTCAAAGATACAATGGCTCTGAAATATTTCTTCTTTTTATGCCATTCAGAGCAATACAAAGCTCCAGAAATGGGAAGCCAGGAAGCCCTGAGAGGCCATGCAGAATTGCAAACAGCCACAAACTAAGACTCTGACATGACAGCATGAAACTGTTTAGAATTCACAGTTTTTGGCCTTGTCTTACATTTATCTGATTCCCACTCACTCCAACTCACATATTCAAAGGTATGCGTGTGAAGAATAACTTCTAGCAGAGATTATAATAGCTCTAAATATTTTTGTTTGGTAAGGCAGTTAAAGCAGAGAGTGCTATCATGATGCAGATCAGGCTGAACTCGAATCCAAGACCAGACCAACCAGAGCACTGAGAGCCTTCGGTCTCTCTCACTCTCACCTTTTTACGGTCTCCTATTGTTTTGTCCTGCAATCACAGGACAATAATAAGCACAAAATAACACACACACACACACACACACACACACACACACACACACACACACACACAATTTGTTCTTTAACACAAATTAAATCTCCATGGAGTTTCTGAAATGTTGCTATTTAATTCTATACATTGTACTTTCAGATGAAAGCCTAAAGAAATGGCCAAAAGAGGAGGTTAGAAGAAAAAAAAGGATTTAAACACAATATTTATTTAAAAACATGTACTTGTGCTTTTTTATCAGTTTGTAGGCACATTTAATGTCTGCAAGAAAAGTTCCACATTATTATTATTACATTATGTTCCCTTATCGGTCTCTCTTTTCTCTCTCTCTTGAAGTTAATATGGATGATAGCATGATACCATCATGGGCATGATACCAAAGGAACTGGAAATCGCACAGTCCTGTCCCATGGTGGAAAACTTACTGTTACTGACACTGGAGACTCCTTACATAACTACTAAATAAACCTCTCCTTACAGACTCAGCGTATCAAATCTTATTATACATCACGAATACGTAAAATAACACGTTTACTGATTATTATTTGGTTTAAGTTATGTGGAGTCCCAGTGAATGAGTTGTTACTATCGAAACTGACCAATCAGAATCAAGAAGTCTAACCAAGACATGATCAAGCCAAGCTGGCCCAAGTCTCAGTCTGATATAATGCAGCTGAGTTGAATGCCTTTTGACTTTGTGGCTTAGCAGAATGTTCATGGAGCACTTCAAATGCAAAGGCTGACATCTAGTGGACATTTCAAAACTTCACTCTCTCGCAATGAGTCTAAAATCTTTTTATAGTGCTTTTTTTCCACAAACACAGTATTGATCTACAAATGTTATTCACCATACTATTATAAAAGAGCCAGTTCTTGATTAAAAAAATGGCTTCCATTTTGGATGGATGTGAGGCATACGCATTCCCACACTCCCACACTTTAAAAAATAGTTATAACAGGTCTAGATTTCTAAAAGGGGTTCTTCTTGGAACTTATTTTGAAAGGGAAAGCCATTTTTTTGCAGTGCCCCAGAGGGACAAACTGAAGTAACTGAAGAAACCACCAGGACAAAACTTGTTCTAAGTGTCTGAGAAATACTCATCTTTTATTTAGTTACAAATTGCTCAATCAACATGACTATTTGAAAACTAAAAAGCATTGCATGAATTGTCCTTGCAAATTATCATATTTCTTTTTAACTGAATCAGGGTCCATGTATATTAGAATATTTATGACTAATTACCTATTACTAGACAGTTAATTAAGGCAATTAATTACCTTAAAAAATAACATCAAATTCAAAATGTGCATAAACATATTGTTTATGAAAGAAGGATATATGTAATATAGGGTATATGTAATATATATGTAATAAAAAAGATGAAAATGAGAAATACAGTAATACAGTATCTCTGGTTAATAAATCCCTTATGAAGGGTGTATGTAGCTAACTACTGTATATCTGTCATGATGTGTGTTTTTCTATGTGGGGGGAGGGTTGTTCAAGACAAGGTAATGTACAAATGCGGGCTTGACAGGAAGTATGGGGACTGCTGTGTTGCCATGGAAACAGGTAGTCAAGAAAACACACACCCTTAAGGCCCGTTAAGCCAACACTAAAACCTTGAAACATGTTTAAGTTATAGACAGACTACATCCTCCAGTGCAGTAGGCATTCTTACAAAAAGCCATATTTTGGAATAAGACTTTAGGTTGATTTGCTGTGGTACGACCCACCAGAGTGATTACACAACCTTTTTTCCCAGTGCTATGGTCATATACATTCAATACGTCAAAACTTTTCTGGGTGGAGAATGTTTTTATGTAACACTAATGAACAAAATGTAACATTATGAACATTCCTACAATATTTTTAGGTGTAGGAACATTAACACATCTATACAATGTTGAGCAAACCACTGAGCAAACCATTATCACATTGCGTTTGCAAAACATTGCAGGAACGTTGTTTTTACAACCTGTCAAATACATTAAAACGAAATTTTAACTGAAAATTCTTATTAGTCAAATGTCTAGTTTCACAAGAAATAAATTCTTTGAAAAGCAGCAATGCTCTAAATATAACGTGATGGGGCACCACCTATATGTGTGTGTGTGTGTGTGTGTGTGTGTGTGTGTGTGTGTGTGTGTGTGTGTGTGTTTACCTAGAGAGCCATAGTGATGACATTTCGAGCCCCCTAAGTGCTCTGTATTTACATTCCCCAATCAGATCTGGGCATTAGAGAGCAAAAGCCCTTTATTGCTAGTTCTCTCATGTGGAGAAGCGTTATAAAGCCAAAGTATAAAATGTTCTGCACAGATTTGTCTACTAATGCAGTCTTCCTCCAGAAAGACGGTCCACACAGTACATTTGCTGTTTCTCTTAGTTGAAGCTCTCTATGAGTATGCTTGCATGTACAAAATAAACCTGATTCGTCAAAAAAAAAAGGAAAGGTTTCAACCAATGCTATTATATATCATCATATTTATATACAGTATCTCACAAAAGTGAGTACATCCCTCACATTTTTGTAAATATTTGATTATATCTTTTCATGTGACAA
>JANDJT010000021.1:6054193-6076505 GCA_024331685.1 Stegophilus panzeri | reverse complement strand
TGTAGCAAAGTGTCATTTCTTCAGTGTTGTCACATGAAAAGATATAATCAAATATTTACAAAAATGTGAGGGGTGAGGGGTATCACTTGTGAGATACTGTAAATATATATATATATATATATATATATATATGTGTGTGTGTGTGTGTGTGTGTGTGTGTGTGTGTGTGCATAAGTGTGTATATGTGTACAGTGTGTGTGTACATACAGTGCAGTGTGTATAGAAATATTCAAAGTGTGTTTGTCATGTGCTGCAATGTAAAAACAGTGCACACAGTAAAACACTGTCATGTACTGATGTGCAAGTACTGTTGTGTTTGTTCCTTTGACAAAACGTAACACTAACTTTCATGCTGGTATTCAGTTGTTAGCAGATTGTTCAGCTTCTAAACTTCTAGATAACTAATATGTAAGTAATACATTCTCAAAGCTATAGATATGTAGCTAGTAGTAGAAAACCTGAAGCTGCTGTTGGTAGGTAATATGATATTTTGATGTATCTTCCAAAATGGGCAGAGCCATACTCAACTGTAACTCGATAAAGAGATGCACTTCTGTTCAAATTCCTAATAAAGTCACATTTTATCAGCACACATTTGTGTATACAGTGATCAAAGCGTAATTATAATCCTATGTTCCTGAATGCTCGAATCTGATTGATCAGAAAGTGTTGATTCTTTTTGGGTTTTTTGTGGGTTCATTGGGTTAAAAAATAAAAATATTAATGAACAGCAGCTCAGACAGTAGTTGCACCAATATAGTGCCAATATATACTGTCGAACCAACATACATATAGTCTAACAATTTACACAGGGAAGTGTATGACCAAACCGGTCTTGCAGAAAAAAAAAAAAGTATGCAAATTATCTGCAGCACCTTTTATACATTGAAAATCAAGGTTTTCAAACATATCAAACTTTCACTCAAATGCTCCTCATGCCACTTTCTGCTAACCAAGCTAACCTCCAACACTATGCTATTTGGATAAGATTGATATGTAATAAATAATCTGACTTCTTTTTAAAACATTATGAGTGTAGTCCACTTCATGACATATCATTAGACTTAACAGGCTCATAAAACGTATCCTCTTTTCCGCAAACACAGTAAAGTACCCACAACTCAATAATACCCACATAGCCAATAATAATAATAACCATGTTACTCTAACGTGTTACCACATGACGTGCAAGCTTTACTGTGTTTGAGGAGAAAAGTAGAAGGTTCATGAACACGAGATGTGTAATCATATGTAGTATACATGAAGTGGGCCATGTGTGATTTTTATTTTATTTTTTTAAAGTGGTAAAATTATTAATTACATATCGATCTTATTCAAATAGCATAGTGGTAGAGGTGGGCGTGGTTAAAATGTGTTAGTGTAGAACATCTCTTTCTAAGCATTTGTGTGCCAATAGAGAAGTGATTCCTGCCAGAAACATTAATCAGGACGTCTGTGCGATCAATCAATTGCTCACAACCAAAGAAATGCACTATAAGCGAGTACAGACTTGCATTCATTTAATAGATTTTGGCAAGTATTTTCCTGTAAAATACAGTATGTGACAGAACCAAATACATTTTGGAACAGAACATTTAATTTTCTAATCAGAATGAAATTTTTTATTTAAAAACAAAACAAACAAATCATTCCTTTATCCATAATATACAGGGTGTCTGAAAAGTCAGGAACCAATAGGAATATGTTGAGCATCTTACCAAGTGAAAATATCTTGAATATAGTCAAATGTATCAAGTATCAAGTTTACAATAAACTAAATACTGTATAAGATTATTAAATCTATTTTGAGACATTTTTTCATACAGTTTTCTTATTCCATCGGCAGATCATTTTCCTTCTTTCTAGAAATAAATTCAATTAAAATGAGCAACATTATCTGCCAATAGAACAAAACTATTTCAAGCTTGAAATTAATATAAAAAAAAAGTATAGAAATAGGTTTAATAATTTTTGGTTTATGATAATCTTATATCAGGAAATACTAGATAAATTTGCCTCTATTTATATAAGATATTTTCACTTGACAAAATGTCATTTTTTGCAGTGTAGAGTAAAAGTGTGATACATTGCTGTATGTTTGGGCCGAAATGTTGATCTTCAATGTACACAAGGTGCTGCAGATACAGTAAGATGCATGCGAATGTTTTTCTTCTGTGAGACTAGGTTGGTATGACTCCATGTGTGTGTGTGTGTGTGTGTGTGTGTGTGTGTGTGTGTGTGTATTTCATAAATAAATAAATAAATAAAAAACATAATCATTGATTTGGTTGATCAATTTTCTGTGAGATGTGGATTTAGTATTTTTGGAAGGAATCTGCTATGTCAACAGGAGGTAAACCTGTAAAGTCTTCAGGGTGGAGGGCTTTATTCATCCATGAATAACACCCTGTGCTTTTTAACTCTTTCTATTTACATGTAATGTTCACGTGACAAGTTAGTACCTGTTATCGCTTACATTACAAACAGTTGCTCCCTCATCAGCAAGTTAATAAGCGTAAACTCCTCTGTCCTGAAAACTTTAGACGAATTGACAAAGCACTGTGATAGTTATAAAGCGCTGAGACCTGCAACTCCTTTCAGAAAAGTTACATAAGCGTAATAATACTCCTAACAAAAAACTTCACAGCGTCAACGATTATACATTTTCTTTCTTTAACAACAACACATTGTATAAGCTGTTACTATAGAAACAATAATGGATTAAAACAAGGGAATTAATATAAATCTTATGTTACAGCTGGAACTACTGTCTGAGCTGTGTGGTTATATAAAATTATTCCACACATTCTAACCAATAAGATTTGAGAATGTGTTCTCTGAAAAAATGACCAAAGCTTACACCAATCAGCCATAACATTAAAACCACTGACAGGTGAAGTGAATAACAATAACAGTGGCACCTGTCAGGGAGTGGGATATATTAGGCAGTAAGTGAACAGTCAGTTCTTGAAGGTGATGTGTTGGATGCAGGAAAAATGGGCAAGTGTAAGGATCTGAGCGACTTTGACAAGGCCCAAATTGTGATGGCTAGACGACTGAGTCAGAGCATCTCCAAAACGGCCGGTCTTATGGGGTGTACCAGGTATGCAGTGGTTAGTACCTACCAAACGTGGTCCAAGGAAGGGCAACAGGGTCATGTGTACCCAAGGCTCATTGACGTGTGTGGGGAGTGAAAGCTAGTCCGCCTGGTCTGATCCCACAGAAGAGCTATTGTAGCACAAATTGCTGAAAAGGCTAATGTTGGCTATGATAGAAAGGTGTCAGAACACACAGTGCATCACAGCTTGCTGTGTACGGGTCTGCGCAGCCACAGACCGGTCAGAGTGAATGAATCACATTGAAGTCAGAGTGAATGGTCTGATGAATCACGTTTTTTTTACATCATGCTCTGGTCAATGTTCTGCTGGGAAACCTTCTGTCCTGGAATTCACGTGGATGATACTTTGACATGTAACACCTTCATAAACATTGTTGCAGACCAAGTACACCCCTTTATGGTAACAGTACTCCCTAATTTTGCCTGTATTTCCTCATTCCTCATGCTAAATTAATAAATGTAAATGTAAATGTAATAGCAGTGGCCTCTTTCAGCAGGATAATGTGCCCTTCCACACTACAAAAAATGTTCACGAATGGTTTGAAGAACATGACAAAGAGTTCAAGGTGTTGACTTGGCCTCCAAATTCTCCAGATCTCAATTCCGAGCACCTGTGGCATGTGCTGGACAAACAAGTACATGGAGGCCCCACCTCACAACACAGAGGACTTAAAGGATCTGTGGGACCTACACAATATTAGGCAGGGTTCACAAACTTTCAAGTACCACTGCATGTGTAATGTGAATGGCTCTTCTCAACTCTCTCTGACTCATATAAGTGTCTAATAAGGAGTCCCTACAGGTCAGAGAGTAGGTGCTGTGTATCGACGCCAAACAGATCAGTTCTCCTTTAATCAGAGTGACTAGAGGGTTCCTCTCTTGTTTAAACACACACACTCCACTTTGGGGGGGTTTTTATCCCCCAAACCTCCCGAAGGCTTTAAGCTAATAAAATTGGTGGATCTCATTTGTGTTTAACCTCATTTGCTTCTATTTGTTTTTCTTTGCTTCAGCGGTTTGTTGTGTCTGTGTGCGTCTGGGGGACCACAACCATTTTACAAGGACGAGCTTCTGTTATTAGAGTCTCGTAGTTTTTACACAATATAGCCAGGTAGTACGACTGCGTTTCAGAGCCACTGTTTAAAAAAAAATTAAAACACAAGATTTCGAGAATAAAGATAATATATCATAATATATATCAATAAAATATCATAATATATAATATTTTGAGAAAAAAAAGATGCAATGTGTATTTTCTCTAGAAATATTACGACTTTATTGTGGAAATATTGTGGAATATGATTATTCTCATAATCTTATGTATTATGACTTTTTCCTTATTATTTCCTTATTATTAAGTATTATTTCTTTATTCTTGAAATACTGCAACTTTTTCCTTGTAATAGTTTTACTAAATTCTCAAAATATTGCACGTTTTTTCTCATAATATCATATATTATGGCTTTTTTCTCCTTTTAATATTAAGATTTTATTCTCAAAATATTAGGACTTTATTCTACAAAAAAAAAAAAAAATAATTATTACATTATATAACATTATTCTTAAAATCCTGTATCTTTATTTTTTAAACAGTGGCCTTATCATGAGGACGTGCCTACAAATTTTTTTTTAATCTATTAAAGAAAAACGTCCCATTTATTATTTATTTTTATCCATTTCCAGTTACATTCAATGTTGTGAAACATTGATGCATGAATCAATCATGAAACAATCCATGATGCAGTTTTTTTTGTCAGCTCTCACCTGTAACATGCAGCTCGTCTCCTTTCACATCGATCTTCAGAAAGATTCGCCCCCGCCGTTCCGTGTGGTCCATCCCACACAGGCTTGGCACATTGAGCACACACTGCTTATGGACGTTCATATCGCATGCTGCACACACACACACACACACACACAGATTTTGTTTTTACATTTGAAATATTTTACTCTGTCGCTATATTACATATATTAAATAATTACTTTTGTTGCTAAAATGTTAAAAAATAAAACACAATTGAAAATGCGGTTATAGTAAAATAAACAACAACACTGTGTAATACCACTGCAATTTCCTAACACTAATTAAATAATAAGAATGGCATGTTATACTGTTTATCTGGTAATAGTTACATTTAATGTTGTGGGACATCTGCGAATCAAGTTAGTTCAGTTATCACTTAGCCTCAAGTGATATCACACACAAATACATCAGTGTGGTATAAACAGTTTGGATTGCCTTAGCTTAGGTTTCCCATTGGAGTTCATTTTTGAGAGCAAATAAATGGATCTGAAATCAGAGCAGAAATATATTGTCGTACTGTAAGTGTACTCACTATCACATTTCATGCCCTGGTGGATGAGGCCGTACAGCAGCGAGCCACAGTGATCACAAAATGTCGGACTGCCATACGTGTGGATCTTAAATTTGTGCTTGCTTCTTGGATCCTGTAGAGACAGAGATATGATTTAAGTACTTGCTTATTTTCCAATAACAGTACATAATGGAGTGTTTTACTGCTTTTATATCACAGCAAACACGAACAATTTACAATTTATTACAAAAAGAAAATCGTACTGTTTTTTAAAATCAATTTCTAGTTGCATTTAATGTTGAGAAACGTCCACAAAACAAGTTAGTCCCTGTAATCACTCGTTTCTCTCTCTTGAAGTTAATAAGACAAAAAGACAACAACAATAACATGCTACTGAGAACCCGGAAAGAAGCCCTCTGCCCTGAAGGTTTTTTCATGTTGGAAAACATACTGACTGTTACAGAGCACTGACAATGTAGACTCTTTCCAAAAATACCAAATAAACTTTACCTTACAGGAAATTTCCCCATATCGACAATGACACAATCATGTACTGTATCTTGTGGTGCCGTTATAGGAATTAAATCAACATCTCTGGGTGAGAGGGAAAGCAATTACTCTCTCTCTCTGTCCTGTCAATCACAGGCCCACTAGCCAATCACGGGCATCTACGAGTTCATGTATGTGGAAGGCGGCAGATAACGCTTTCTTCTGATTGTGTTACGTTGTCCTCTGATGCAGTAGCTCAAAACGATGCAGCTGGGAGAGTTAGCTAGTGGATGGGAATGAAGATGGTGGGGTGGGTGAATTATAATATAATATTAAATGACAGATTTGTCACTTAAATAACTAACCCTTACAGATGTAAATAACTATACCACTGTCTTGATGGCACGATGTCCATTTTTGAAGATGTACTGTGTGTTTTTGGAAAATGGCACCAGACTGGATCAAAGATTGCCTTTGATAGGGTGTGTGCCAAAACAAAACTGCACACCACCTTACCGAATCTAGTCCACTATCCATTCATGCATTATCTGTACCATTTATCCAGAGTCACTGGGGAGCCTGAAGCCTTTCCCAGTCCATTGCAGAGCACACTTGTACACACTACGAACAATTTATAAATGCCAATCAGCCTACATCTCATGTGTTTGGACTTGGGGAGGAAACTGGAGTAACCAGAGGAAAACCCTGAAGCACAGGGAGGGAAAATGCAAGCTCTGTGCACACCTGGCAGAAGATGGGATTTGAACCCCCAACCCCGCAGGTGCGAGGCAAACATGCTAAACAGTGAGCCACCATGACCCCCTTTTATTCCACTAGTATAGATAGCACAGGTATTTTTAATCATCTTGTATATGGAGAAAAATTTGACAATGGAGGAGAGTAGTTCATAAGTTCATCAGTTCTACTCCTTAATCCAGTCTGAAATCTAAAGTGGTGTAATTTAGCCCATTCACTTCCTTCCATCCTTAACAGTGCTTAACAGTACAATAGCTTCATCCTGACACAATCAAGAGAAAATGGCAGAAGGGTTTTCACTCTAATTAAAGTGTCTAAATGAAAAGAAGGCATTAGCGGAATTGGATCCCAACAGTAACAAAGTAGAACATCACAATTTGGTACAAAGTATAAAAATCTGAAATGAACGTGAAGCAAGTTTGTTCATGTTATCACTTATGTTATAGCAGCTATATATAGCATTCGCTCCCTCACCAGCCTCTCTTTTGGGTTCTCTCTCTTGAAGGTAATAAGAAAAACGTTTCCTATGTTTGAAAACGTAAAGCTGCAGTTTTACAAAGCACTCACACTGGAGACTCCTTCCAAAAATACAAAATATACATTTCCTCATGTGTTTGAAGTCGTACAAGTCCCTGTGTTAGCTGTTAGTATGGAAACCATCATGTATTATAACAAGCGCATTAATATACACTATTGTCAGATATGCTTTTATAGAAAACTAATCAACACCTTCTGACCAATCAGAATTGAGAATTCAGTAGTGTTGTGGTATAAAGCTGAGCAAACTACTGAAGTCCTGCTATGTATATCACTAATTGTGAATCCATCTAGCTGTTTTTATGTGATTTATATAAAAATCAAGGCTATACCACAAACAATATTTTGTGCTTTAGTAAAATTGGAAGGAGATATAGATGTTAGAGTTATGAAGTTAATTTTGCACTGAACGTTTTAGCAACAAACAATATAGTAAGTAATAAAATCAAAATGGAGCTGTGAACTAAATCAAACCTTTTTAAAAAAAAAAAAAAAATGCTATTCATTATCTGGTGATTAATTCATCATATTAATCACGATACATATCTGTCTTTTAAGCAGAAGAGTGTTGTAGAATTTTGAGACGAGGACATGTTCTGTTGAAAAAAGTGACTACTTTTTGAAACAAGTGGTCAATGCAGTTCTACAAAGCACTTTACACTGTTTCTTATTCACCCTCACACTCACACACACCCCAATGGTGTGCTGCCATGCAAGGCGCTAGCCTGCCATTAGGAGCAACATGGGGTTCAGAATTTTGCCCAAGGACACTTCGGCATGTGGGCCAGGAATCGAACCACCAACCCTGTGATTAGTGGACAACCCACTCTACCACCTGAGCCACAGCTGCTATCCCAAGAAGCTATCATTGGTTCTGTCTTAGCTTATCAGCTGCTCTTTAACACTAGTAACACAGTACAAAAAGACAATACAGTGCTGAGCACGCTGTGTAACTGTCTGTTCTTCCCTTGAGCATAATTTATGTTTCATGCCTCCTTTTGTTAGTGGTGAAATAACAAGGAAAATTCACCACGCTTCAGATTTTTGCACATTTTTAAAAGGTGTGTCTTAGAAAAAGACGCATACATATGTATTGTTCAAATGGATTTTGAAGTCCTCTGACAGAAGCAAAGATATTTTTCTTTACTACATTATCATTCCGTAATTTGCATATCAATTTATGTTGAAGTTGAGGATATTTTGTGAGGTCACAATTTTAATAATTTTTATTATTATTATTATTATTATTATTATTATTATTATTATTGTTATGTTATCCATCCATTTTTTGTACCACTTATACTACACAGGGTTGCAGGGAGCCTGGAACATATCCCAGGGAACTCGGAGCACAAAGCGGCGGACACCCTGGATGGGGTACCAACCCACCGCTGGGCACAATCGCACACACACTCACAGACCACATATCTTTGGACTGGGGGATGAAACCAGAGAGAGAGAGACAGGATTTGAACCCCTAACGCTGGAGGTGCGAGGGAAACGTGATAACCACTGTATTACTAGTAGTAGTATTGTTGTTGTTGTGGTTCTTGCTGTTGATATTACTAAGTCTCTACTTTCACTGAAAAAAAATCTAAACTAAATAACTAAAGTGATCTAAATACCAATGAACTATTTAATGACAGCATTTTTAACGAACCAATTATAGATCATAACCGATATGTTTAATTCACAAAAGGTCAGAACACACACACACACACACACACACACACACACACACAAGCTACCCGTACAGCAACATTAATTATGGATTGTATATCCATTTAAAGGTTAATTGCTGTGCTACCAGGATTACATTCACAAAGGTAAGACACTGTACAAATAACCTGACCGCAATTATTTCCACAAAAATGATTTCTCCAGGTCTTTTATGTGTGATGAAATGAATTTCTGTGATGATGAAAATAGAGTGCGCCTATTGAACCCTATGCGAAGGCAGAGGATAAAAACACACAAAGGCGCTTATTTCCTACTGCTTATCCCCATAGTATGAAACTCTGAAGCATCTACAGTCGATCTACAGTACATGCACTAACTAAACATAATAAGCAGATGACTGGATGGATTTTTCCTTTAGATGCCCGTTTTTTA
Source organism: Stegophilus panzeri (assembly GCA_024331685.1). Lineage (NCBI taxonomy): Eukaryota > Metazoa > Chordata > Actinopteri > Siluriformes > Trichomycteridae > Stegophilus > Stegophilus panzeri. The sequence goes on along the minus strand of JANDJT010000021.1, from coordinate 6,067,178 downwards.
ATGCTAAATAACTTTTGAGCATGATGTCATTCTGAAAGAGTGTGCACAATTTCCTTTTTTTTTAAACTAAATAAAACAGAACAGGGCATGCAGTTATAGGAAAATAATCGATGATGAGTTAGTATGACGTGGTGAGTTGATTATTTTACAGTAACAATATGTCACAAAGTGTTTACTTCCTCTTATAACACAGTAATTTGCCAATGGTTACAATTTTTAATTCATTAATGCATTGTTTGTATCCTGCGTTATGTTTTCATTCAAATCGATGCTACTGCATTCAATTGTGCATTTTTATCTTAAATTTGACGAATAATCAAATTTGAATGTGACAGCCCTAGAGCAGATGAGAGGACAGAAGCAGACGGCTAAAATGTTTGGGACATTCATTCTTATGTAAACAAACACACATGTAAACACATTGGGTAATATGGCAGTCAGCAACAATGATCGAGGTCATGTCTATATATCGTATGATAAGTCGATAACATAATTATTGTGACAGGCCTAATTATATATTTTTCTTTACTAGCTATGAGTTCCCACGAATAATGTGAAATGCATTCATTTCCCGTGTGAAAAAGTAAGTACACCCCATGGAAATTGTTGACTTTTTGACATATTTGGACAAGCAAACATTTAATCCTCTTTGAAACAGTGCCTATTAATGAAGTATATAAGATATACTTGAAGAAAAAAAACACAAGGAAAATTAGCTTTTTCAATTATTTATTTAAAAGAAATATCAATAGATGTGATATTCGTCTGTGGAAAACGTGAGTACACCCTTAGCCTATGTGTGTGTGTGTTTGTGTATGTGTGTGTGTGTGTGTGTGTTCTGACCCCTTAGGTATTAAATAGCAATTAAATTCAGTGTATGCCAGAATTATAAACCAGAACATTGACTATGGCTTGTTTATTTTAATGGGTAGCCACTATAAAGTTGAAACATTATGTAAATAAACCAGCTGCAAAATGAACTACAGTAAAAGGCTGCTTTCAATCAGTAAATCAGAAATAAGAAAAAAAAAAGGAAAAAAAGTTGAAGTTGATTTAAATTAGAGAGAATACTGCATTCATGTTGCTGTTTATGTGTAAACTTGTTGCTTCACCTCACAGTGATATCGCTGTCCAATAACAAATTGTTCTACACTGTGTTCGACAACTTCATTTTTCTAAATCGTGTCATATCAGGGTAGAAATTCACCGCCTGTGCCAGACACAGCATCTCACCCGAGTGCTCCAGCCCTCCCCCAGGCTTCCTTTCCTAATAAGGACATCAATTATGTATGAGAGTCATTTATATTTTATGGGCTCTTCTGACGGGCCTGCCAGTGACTGCTACACCATGCAGGTAACAGAGAACCAGATTTTCTGCTCATGTTTATCACGGCACATTTTTAGCTGTGTGTGGTAGCTTTTTCAGTCACACACAAACTCACACTCACACACACCGCGATATCAGTTCACAAGGAAAACACAATGTTGAGGGGAAAAAAGGCTGCTCCTTTGCGAGACAGTGAGTCATCACTTTCCTAAGGAAGACAGGCCCTAATTAGCACTTTGCCATTTTTACTGCCTTCAAGACACAGAGACACAGAGACAGCCTCTGCTTTCAGTACACCAGAAAACACACACACACACACACACACACAGAGTCAGGAGGCAGGACTGGGACTCACAAAGTGACAAAGTCCCATTTGTGTGTGTGTGTGTGTGTGTGTGGTTGAGGATTTGAAAGCAGAAAATGTCTTAATGGTGGACAACAGACACAGTGCAGGAGTGCTGATCTAGAGTGATGCTTTTCTTTCTTTTCTTAGGTGCATTTGGTAAGATAGTCTTTTTTTTTCAAGATTACATCTCTAATGTTTAAGTGGGCTTGACATTTTTTTTTATGCCTTGAGCTCACGCCCCCATTCCCACCTATGTTCACAAAGTTCCACCCCCAATATCTTAAGTGGTCTGTAGAGTTTCTATAAAATGACTGACAGGCGCATCCAAACACAAACAGAAAAGTATTCTGGACCGGAAGTCAGTTTTCCTAATGGGTTTAATCAGCTACTTTTGGCCTTCCGTCCACACTGAGGCAGCGTTTTTGTCCAGCGAAAACGGAGCTTTTCGAAAACACTTTCCCAAGTGGATAAATCTGAAAACACCTTTTGCATGTTGTAGTGTGGACTGAGAAAATGGAATGTGTAAAATGCCCTCAGTAAACTAAAAATTTATTTAGTTATATGAAGAGTGTTACAAACTATTGTATATCCAGTAGGCAGGAGCTTACTTCTAGTAAAGTTCAATGCAAGTATTGCATCAGCCTCAGCATATGTTGCATCAGAATCAAAATGGCCGAACCTCATGTTAAGAATGGAATGTTTGTCCTTGGTTCCTGAATTTCGAACCCTTTTGGGACTCCCTGAGTGGTTTCTATGAGTGTGCGTCAATGACAAGATGTGAGTGCATTAGTCATCATCAACTTGAAACTGTCAATATTACCTGTTGGATAATTTAAGCAGGGTTAGGTTCATTAGCATGCTAAGTTGTTACTGACTACTGTTTAAAGACATCATTTGTACAATATTTCTTTCTGACTAAGCAACTATTTATGCTAATGTGATAATGTAAGTATTACAGTTGATAACTTGGAGAATTGTTGTAATGTTCTACAATGAATAAGTGATCCTAATTATCTAGCCTTCTGTATTGTTGCCCTATTTAGTGATGTCGTACCACACTTCAATTTAGTAATTATTCCTTTATTGTATTTCTTATTTAGAACCACAAGTTAAACTAAACATTACTCAGATACTCCCACCGACTTTCTACTTAAACCCTTATCTGTAATGATCTGTATGCCATACCGTGCTGAGTGCCATTGCCACTAAGAAGAAGTAAATAGCTTTCAACTTGATACTGTCTTCCTGAGTCTTGATCAACATCCTGTAGTGAATACAATAAACTGCAACCAGACAAAATTATCAACCCTATCTCTTCTTAATATGGAGATATTCAAAATCAATTATGTATTTTTAGTCACGTGATGCAGTCACGTGACCCATTCAACTCAAAGCAAACAAGATCGTGGACAATGTTGTACTGCAGTTGTTGTGCCTGCTATCCATTTTGATAGCTTTGTTAAAGATTAATGTCACTTTGTACAACCTTCAGCCTGCATGTTTAAAGAAACACCTGATGGAAATGACGTAGGCCAAAGCTTGTTACATTTTGACACATGCGCAGTACAGGGATGTACGCATTTTCAGACATTTCAGTGTGGACAAGCAATTTTTGGAAAACATTTGAAAACACCAGTGTAGACGGAGAGCTTTTTTAAAACGAAAACGCAATTTTCAGATCTTTTCGAATTAATGTGGACATAGCCTCAGCTACGTTTCCATACTCGTTACTAGTAAAGCAACAGCACACTTTGATTTCGATCTGTTTTGCAATCCAACATTTAATTTTCGCTTACTGTATGAGTGATAAAAAATAATACACAGAATTACTGCCAATTTTGTTTTTAGGGTTTGTTTTTTGCTTTTGAAAAAAAGATGTTAACTAGTTTATTAATTACCGAAGATGTTAACTATGTTTATTAATTAATAAAGCTAAGTTAATTATTAATTGTTAATTAGTCAACTCTGAAACCTAGGTCGTTGCACATTATACACAAGTTTATCTTGCGTCTTCAGCTTGCCTTTAGCTTGGCAATCCATTGGCTTGAATCATTTTATTTTAATCCAGGAGTTTTGGGGCAAAAGCCAACCATACTTTTTTTTTTTTTAGTTCATGATTTTGTGCATGCATTTAGAAGTAGCAGTTCCGTCAGTGGCATTGCTCACACACTTGCCTGCATATCTTGGGTACATCTGGGGCATAGTTTGTTTAGCAGAGGTAGATGGATTGGGAAATTTGTCTTTTCCTATTGTTAAATTCCTATGTTTGTGCAGCGTTTGAGGATAGTGAAAAGACCATAATAGCACGTACACTTTGGATTTAAATTGGGCTTGGTTGAATGAGATTCCCAGTTACTTCTCAAAATAAAAAATATGTTTACATAGTTAATAATTCATATGCATATTTAATATTAATTATAGTATAGTAATAAATTATATTAATTATAACATCATTTAAAATAATATAAAATTTATATTAATTTGCAAAATGAAGAAAACAAAAGAGGAGATTGTGAGCTTCTTTCACAAACCTCATTTGTAAATGAAGTGTTTTAAACTTCATTAAAACAACGATTTAATCTGTAAATGAACTGTTCAACAGCCAATGAGCACACAGGAGAACGAGAATATCTGGTATACAGTATAAACAAATTTTCCTACAGGAACTGTGGGACAAAATTGTTACTAAAGAAACCAAATAACCAAAAGTGCTACTAAAGAAACCAAATAAATAAATACATACACAAATAAATCCATTTGTGAGCCACCCATTTAAGATGAATTATAATTACACAAGGTCATTTCACCACCGTAAGATCGATAAGAATTATGCTGAATGTACCCTAATATAATGCCCCTATCTTATAACACTGACACTTGAAGCTCTCCACTGAAAATCCATTTTGGTCTGAATGTTTTCCATGCACACACATCTGGGAAAATACAGCAGCACATGGAGGCTTGTTCCACTGTTCTCTCTTCGGTGAATAAAGTCATGTGACCATGGCTAGTTTGCAATGTAAACCTGTCCTGTGGTGTGGCCAAGAGGCTAAAGTTTCACTTTGTTTGTCCACGTAGTTGAAAGAACCTCATATTTACATAGCACCGTATACACACACACACACACACACACACACACACACACACAAGCACATGCAGTGTGGACAGCGAGGAGCTGTTTTCCAGAGCAGGGCAGGAGGACACTCACTCCATTACATTGATGCCAAGCACTTCAGAAGCTTTTAGCACAGGAAACCACAGATGACAAATAAAAAAACGTTCAGACTATTGCAGGGTGTGTGTGTGTCAGAGAGAAAGAAAGTCAAAAGAAAGCTTTCAGCTTTCATTCAGGCCTGATATTGTCCTCTGAAATAAATGTAAAGAGATATACTGTATAAATATTAGATAAGCATAGATGAGGTGGTAAAATGCTATGATATAAGAAAGTGCGACTAACTGAGCTAAGAAATCGTGAAATAAAAAAAAAACTTTCATATCATGGTACAAATATAGTTTCTAGACACTGCTGTAATGGTTTTACTATGGTATTACTATGAAAAGAAAAGCTGCATGAGTATACAAGTTCACAAGTTGCCCATCTAGATTCTATATTCTATATAGGCAATTCTATATTCGCCACATTTTTTAATCTAACTCCAATCTAACTTTAATCTAAGTCTCCATTTTGCATAGGAACTCATTGACATTGGAATACGCTAGTATGAGTTATTGCTCAAAAATACGCAAAAGATCACTCTTTTTCCCTAATAAACCAGGAGATGCGACAACAGACATATGACTCCACCTGGAAGTCCCGCCCTTTCTCTCTATCCCACATGCTTGCAGGAAGGCTCTCGCTTTCTGTCGCGGTAAATAGATATTATTTGAGTTCATTATTATGAGATCCAATCTCTCAATGTACGTTCAACTTAGCTTATATTAGATTATATAGACTAAATATATACTGAACAGCAGTTAACTATATTTATTAGGGATGCTACCGAAATATTTTGGCCACAAAAGGCAATAACGGCTCTTTCGGTTTTCGGTCCAAAGAGAAAACAGGATGATGATTTTAACCTAAAAAGGATTAAATACAATTATGTTAATAATAATGATAATTAAAAAGTTTTGAAATTTTTGTTTTTTTGCTCTGCCATTCAAACACTTTGAGCAGCAGCAGATTAACAGAGAAATGTCATCCACGGGACATTCAGTCCCTCCAGGATTTTGTGATGGCAGAAATTAATGCAAAATCAAGCAAACTTTGCAATATTCACAGCACACACATCCTGTAAGGGTACCCTGTTGGATAAAGCCTTCGAGGAGGCAATCCCCTAGTGGAATGAGCCATTATGCCCAGAGGCGTAGCGAGACTGCACGTCTCATAAGCGATAGAGATTGCCTCCACGATCCTATTAGAGATGCGCTGCTTTGACACAGCATCAACTCTACTGTTGCTGCCAAAGCAGACCAGCAACTGCTCCGACTTACGTCACTGGCCGGAGAGGTGGACGCAAATACAGCGAGCCCTTACTGGACACAGTAGGTGCAATTTCTCTTGTTCCAGTGTGAGGAATGGAGGAGGGCAGAAAGCCTGCAACATTACCGGCTGGGCAGCAGACGTAGACACTTTAGAAATATAATCTGGCCTAGGATATAGCCTTGGATTAGCCTTGGCTAATCCAGGGGCAAAGTCAAAGCAGGAAGGGGCAACAGAGAGATCTTGCAGATATCCTACTCGCTTGAGAGATGTCAGGGCTAGCAGAAGAGCTACCTTTAGAGTCAGAAGCTTCTCTGAGGCTGACTCTAAGGGCTCAAATAGGGCACCCGACAGACCTTCCAGGACCACAGAAAGGTCCCAGGAAGGTATGCGTGATCTGCAGATGAGCCTCAGCCACCCGACACCATGCATAAACCTCAATGTTAGATGATGTTGCCCACAGAGGCTCCATCAATAGATGGAGGCCATGTAGACCCTAATTGTAGAGGGAGCTAACCCTGATGAGAAACGTCCCTGTAAAAACACCAGGACTGTAGCCATTACGCAGTTTACTGGGTCTAACTGACGTTCCTCACACCAAGAGACAAAAAGTCGCCACTTGAGCTCATACACTTTTCTCATGGATGGTGCTCTAGCGTTCAACATGGTCTCTACAACCTTGGTTGAGAGACCAGAATCTATGAGCTGGTGCCCCTCAGGGTCCAGACCCACAGTTTCCACAGTTCCATCCGAGAGTGATAAATCAACCTGCTGGCTTGAAACAGTAGATCCCTGCAAATGGGAATCTCCCAGGGAGTGCTGTCTTCACATTAGTAGATACCCCGGCAAACTCGACATGTTTGCTTGGTCGCCCGAAGAGAAAAATCCGTGGCTCAGCAAAGCTCCGCCACTGCCTCCGACCCAATTTCCTCCCCGCAGTTGAGCTCATTCAGCAGGTCTGCTTGGTAGGCCTACAACACTGCCATTGTATGCAGTGACCCACAAGCGAGACCCGCTGCTGCAAAGGTTTTGCCAACCAACGCCAAGGTGGCTTGGATGGCAAAGCTGGCCCCCGCTAAATTTCCTGCGGTCGATGGAAAGAGGTAGCTTGCAAACACCTCCTCCACCTTTGGCATAGCCAAATACCCGTACTGTTCATTCCCCACGACAGCCGAATAATCCAACCTTGCAGGGTTATAAATACAGCTGGTGTATGGTTTTCCCCAGAAGTGCAATAGTTCATCATGCACTTCTGGAAAAAGGGGGAGTTTTCTGCAGTGTGAGGGAGATTTATTTTCACTGGGGAGAAGCGCTTGTCCAGCCTGCTATGAGCCACTTCCTCTTCCCCGGGCTTTTTATTTATAATTTTTTTTATAAATAATCACTTGAAGCAGCTCTTTATGCGATTGAGAGCAGCTCTCCATTTTTGGTGCACTGGTTTTCCCTCTGGCTCCTCGGAGTCAGAGAGGGTGGGTTGACTCTCCATACCAGAAGGATGAGTCGTGACACGAGCTCCAAAACCCGGAAGCGGAGAGTCGGATCTGGTGGACAGAGCCGGATGGCTGCCTCAGTAGTGGCTGGCCCAGACCCCCGAGGCTCCAAAACCCAACTCCATTTGGCTGAGAAGACAGCGTGCCGAGAACAGAGCTGCCCAATTGTGAAACATTCACAATGCGCGCAGCACATGCTCCACTCCCAGACACTTCACACAGAAAGTGGGTCCATCCGTCCCCGTAATAAAATGGGAGCAAAGAGTAACACACTTCCTGAACTCTCGCTGACTCATACTCACAAGGAGGTGAGGGACAGAAAAGTAAAGATATATATTCTTTTCAGAAAAATAGAGAGGAAGTCAAGAGTTTTTAGGGGCATTCACACAAACAACTGACATGCGGTCTTTTGCTGAAGACAATAAGGCAAAAAGATTTACAGGGGCCATTTTATAATCACGCAATGCGCAAAATGCCACATTAACTGGCTACAGCAGGCCTATTAATAGGTGTGATTTCACACAGACTTCAGACTTCAGACTTCACACAGACCGGTCATGCGCAAGGGCGCATCCCACAGCATGAAGCTCACGCAATGTTGGGTTCCCTTTGAAAAGGAACTCTGCAAATTGCTTCGCAAATTTTGAAAAAATGCAGCAAAATCAAGCATTTTTGAAATGCTGAAAATGACTGAAAATTAGACAACCAATTTGTAAAATGATTATATAATAATTTTTGTTGTTTGTTTTTTGCCCATTAGTGTGAAATCAAATAACCATTGCCACTGCCGGTAAGCAGTTCCTGACTACACAGCTGAAAATGTTATTCCACCCACCTCATTTTGTCTTTAAACCTGAATTGATGGAAATGCTTGTCTCCTTTAGGCTGTTGGTTCTGTACAAATAAATCGTTTACCACAATTTTTACAGTGGCATGCATGGAAAAATCAATATTGCACAACCCTTCTATGGAATGTCAATGCCAATCCTACCCCAGAGAACCACAACAGTTAAGAGGACTCAGCCGTGAAAAAAATAAAAAATAAAAAAAATAAATAAAACACACGATGGCTACAGCTGTAAAAACACATCATATCTCTGAGCTCCACTGCTGATCCAAATCTGAGACAGTTCATCTGACACCCATCCACTAAATAAACATCTGAATGTTAAAACCTTTGCCTTCTACACTGGAATTTACACAAGCCACACAATGAGCTTGGCTGGGGGACAGATTTATAGTCCATCCTGAAAAACGGAAGCACACAGAGGGTCTTATAAAGGTTCTCATATACATTCTGTAACTATTAGGAATTTCATCCCAGATATATCTATTCCTTCGGCCTGGCTCAATTACCAGAATTAGGCCATGTTCAGAGTTAGTGACATAATTTGAAAGTTACAGCAACATTTGTAGCAGTAAAGCACTTTACATTTAGAATATTTAAATATCCCATGTTTGGTTCACATCTCGAAGGTTGCCAAATTTTTCTGAGGTGAGGCTTTTCATTTACTAATTCGAAATCATGAAACCATAATGTGCGTTGGGGGTGTAATTTGCTATCTTGATTTGTCGAAATAATAATATAATGCCAATGTTAATTCAATGTGCTCCTCTGTAAAGAAAACATGGTTTGAAGGATAAGCTGACCAAGCAGTCTTCTTACTGCTTGCTTTGTGAGATGTCTCAGATTAAGCTGCTGTCTCCTCCGAGAAAAGAAAAAAAACTTTTCATGAACTTTAAAGGAACAATATTATGATACTATTAACTATTTATTATTGCCACATTTATGTTTTTATGTATTCAAATGACATTCCATAGCTTTTAGAGTGTATTTACAATACTCTACATATACACCAATGTGTACTCCTCACTGCATGTGTGTTAATCAGCTCTGAATTGTGTCAATCATTTGTGATGGTTTTGTTTACTTACAGATGAGACCAAAAATTTTACATCCCCTATTTTTACAATTAAAATAAAAACATACTGGTAGGTGTGGATTGATGATTCTAAATTACCTATAGGTGTGAATAAGTGTGTTAATGTGTGTCTGCCCTGTGATGGACTAGCATCCCTTTCAGGTTGTATGTATTCCCACCTCACACCTAGTGTTCACAAAATAAGCTCTGGATTCATCAACCCCGACCAGGATGAATGGATTCTAAAGTTGAATGAACAAATGAATGAAAAAGAAAAATGTACCTGTATTTTACAATTTATCTACAAATAACACAATGAAAAAAACCAAAATGGCAAAACTGAAATGTGGGTGTATACTGCAACAAGACAAAAAAATAAAAAAAACAAAAATAGTTTGCTGTGACCCCTTTCAGTCTCCAGATCTGACTTGAAGAAGGCTGTTTAAGACATCTAGAGCTACAATAGACATTTAAAGAAGAATGTGTGGGAAATGGGATATGTGAGGCTGACAGAATAAGAAAAAAAAAATACAAATTTTAAAAAGTCGTACAAATTATTTATATAGATTATTGGCAGTGTATTACATTCAGAAAGAATGCAACTTGTCATAATGACGGAACATTTTATGAAACACTGTGATATTATTTGTTGTTACAGATTTAATTTTCTTATCTTGTTCATTTTTTCCTAAAGCTATGCAAACGTCTGCATTTGACTGTAAGTCATCCAAGAATATGATCTTGTTAAAATTGAAACAGATGTTTTGTTCAAACAAAGTCTAGTTTGAGAGAAACCGCAACTTGAACGCCATTTCCCAGCATACACAGCGGCCTACAAACATGGCCGCCCTGGACTCCTACTTTTAATGACACATACCTGTTATCATTCACACACCAATCACTGTGCACCAATATAAGCCTCATTTTGTTACAGCCTCACTGTGAAGTAATTGCTCAGTTTCCCTTGTGTTCTGTCATTACCAAGCTGTTAATATTCTTTGATTCCTGCTTTTGATCGTTGGCTGTGTCGATGCTTTTGATTACTGCTTTGCCTCTTGCTACTCTGTTGGCTGATCGCTTGACCCTTGACTATTTATCACGCTGCTTTTGCCTTACGATTTGGCTTTGTCTGCCATCCTAATAAACTGCCATTTTACCTGCAATTGCATTCAGCTCCGAGTCTGTGTTCTGACAAATAGTAAATTAAATCTGCTTGGTGGATAAAAGAGAACTATGGGAAAGGATGCAGGAAGAATGGGGACTTCAGTTTTGCTTCCTGCAAACTCAGCTATCAAGGTTTGAGAATTTCCCTATTTAATATCTTAGCTGTTTCTGGGAAGTTGCACTGGCGTTTATTAACGTGCTAATAGAGTGCTAAGCTATAAACGCCACTGGGAGCAATGTGCTGTAGTGCAAGAAAACATAGCTGTTAGTATTAATGCTTGCAGTTGTGTCCTAGAAGTTATAAGTTTTCCTATAAGCAGAAACGAATGGATTTCATTGATTACTACCAACATTAGCAAATCATCCACTGAAGATTTGGGATTATTAGCAACGTTACGCCCAAGGATATAAACCACACATGCTAACATCATTACATTGATGTAGCCTGTGTTTATCCAAAGACACTCTTTTCCACTTTAAGACTGTCTGTGGTTTAATTGCTTCGTATCCTTTCATGTCTCAAAATGAACAGGCCTTAATTAGCTGGCTGTGCTGTACGTGTGTGTGTGTGTGGAGTCAGAGCCAGCTGTACTTAGTCACAGACACCCACACACAGCTGATGCTAAAGAATAAGCTCACACTTTTCCTTCTTTTTATCATGTTACACACTTGCTCTTCTCCCTTCCTCAACAACCATTTTCCCCATTGAGCCCCATCGCTCTAGTTTCCTCTTGATGTCTTTCTCGTTCTCTAACAATATGAAAGCAACAGGGCAATCTGGCAATACATCAGGTCTCCTTGGTCAGTAATGTTCTTGGCAGACGGCCAACATCATCAAAGAGAAGTTCGTATGATGACCACCAGAGCCACTAAATCTACCTTTAATGGACATACTTTATTGATTCTCTGTCCAGGAATGACTTTTTGCCAGTGTACACAGAACAAATAGAATTTGCTAATTTTCTATGAATATGTATAATAAGCTGTAATAAAGGCATTACAATTTGCATTTTATATATTGTTAATATGTATTTAATCTAAGGCTACTAATAAAAGATTTTTAAAAAAACGTGCTGTTTAAGAAAAAGAAAAATATATAATAATTGACATGGTGAGAATATGTTTATTTTTTATTATTAACATATATATGTAAGGAGTCTCCAGTGTCTTCAGGACATTGTGCTTCGAGGTTTCTCTGTATTATTAAAAGCTGAACAAGATTAAATGTAACTATAAATGGTTAAAAAACAATGTGTGATTCTTTACTAAATTCTTTACTAATAAATTAGAAATCATAATTAAAAGAGAAATAAAACACTGTGGGACATGCTATGAGTAGCACTTTGAGGTGGTAGTGGCCCTTCGCTTCCTGTCAGGCCGCATCTCACATCCCCAGCGTGTGTGTGTGTGTGTATAAATATATATATACATATATACATACATACATACATACATACAGTGGGGGTAATAAGTATTGGATGCTTCAACATTGTTTTCGGTAAATATATTTCCAATGAGGTTATTCACATACAGAAATACAGAAATATAAAGAATTCACAACATTAAAGTCCATAAATGAAGTTATGTGTAATAAAGTGGAATGACACAGGGAAAAAGGATTGAACACGCTAATTGAAATTTATTTAGTCTTAGTGGAGAAGCATTTGTTTGTAATTGTCATATCACAGCCAAACAGCAACTCCGTTTCCCAGGAGGCACCGCTAACTACAAACATGGCCGCTGAGGACTACACTTCCCACACACGCACACGCTCACCTTCTAACTACACAAACCTGCACCCAAACTCACACACACTCACACACAGCATATAAAAGACTTTGGGAACAATATTACTTTGCAAAGTAAATGCTCAATTGACTTGTTCTCTGCTGTTCTCCAAACCTTATCATCGTGTTTTGCCAAAGTGACTTTGACCATTGTTTTTGCTCTCGACCTCTATTCTCTGCCTTGCCTAGTTTTGTTTGTTTGCCTGATCGCCCAACTCCTGCCTGTTTATCGACCACTGACTTTGCCTTACCCCTTTGGATTATTGACATTTATCTGCATACCTGCACTTGCTTCCACCTCCGCCTACGTAGCGTGACAGTAATGACAGCTTCAAGATGCTTCCTGTATGAATACATTAATTGGCCGCAGTATTCAGGTGTGATTTTGCTCCATTCTTCTAAACATATTGTCTTTAAATCTTGTTCAATTGGATTCAAGTCAGGTGATTGACTGGGCCATTCTAAC
>JANDJT010000021.1:6035148-6048558 GCA_024331685.1 Stegophilus panzeri | reverse complement strand
TGCTGTTTACATGGTAGTTTCTTAATCAGAGTATTGTCTTAATCGGGTTAATACTGGAATATTGTTGTCCATGTAAACGTACTGAGTCATACACTTTCAGATGTGCGCTGTTCACCAGGTCCAGTGTCAATGCACTGATCTCACTAATCTCTCTATTTGAACATCAACTCACTGTATCAACAAGTTGCATTATTCCAAAGCAGCGCCACCATCTGTTCAGTGTGTAACCCTCTGGCTTTAATCCAAGATTTCATTAAATAAATAAACGAGAGAGCAAAGCTAACACAACTGACTCCAGCACAGGCTCAAGGCGTCTTTTTTATGCAAAACAGCAAAGAAATTACACAGGAACAGACAATCTGTATGAATACGGAAAGTGAATTAATTCACCCCCAACAGACACACTGCTGAGAAATAAACCAGAGCAAATGAAGTGCAGGATATAAAATATTATGAATGTGGCAAAGTCAACACATCTCTACTGTTAATGGTTGAAACTATTTTGTAATTGCTAAACACGTTGCATAGTTAATGGTGCACCAGCCAGTTATCCTCTTCTCAATCTCCATTACTACACACAGCCACACATATACACATACATGTACTGTAACAACACAAAAACACACACAGACATGACAGACAGGCGCCACAGGTGGCCATGACTGTCAGACAGAGAAAAGTGTGTGTGCATGTGTGTGTGTGTGTGTGTGTGTGTCTAAAGATAGCTCCATTTCAGATACAGACTTTGATGACACACACCATAAAAGCAAAAAAAAACCCCCAAAAAACCACATCCTGCCTTTCATCAAACAAATGATAAAAAATGATGATTTAGACTCTGTGATGAGGTTTCACACACACACACACACACACACACACACACACACACAGGTTTAATCTCAAAATGTGAAGGATGAAACGATCCAGTGTTTAATTGTTTTTTCAATAATTTAATACAATATGATTTAGAGCTGTTTCATTGTGATAGTGTGTTATTCAGTATTTGGCCACGCCTCCTACAGTAAAACTGACAGGTTGAGAGGTGTTAGAGAGGTCACATAGGCCACGCCTCCTTCAGTGGAACTGACAGGCACAGAGATCACATAGGTCACACCTTCTTTAATGGAACTGATAAGCACAGGTGTCACACAGGCCACATCTCCTTCAATGGAACTGAGAGGCACAGAGGTCACATCAGCCACGCCTCCTTCAGTGGAGCTGACAAGGAAAGAGGTCACATAGGCCACACCTCCTTCAATGGAACTCAGTCACACTGAAGTTAGAGAGGCCACTCCTCCTTTAGTGAAACTGAGAGACACAAGGGTCAAATAGGCCATGCCTCCTTCAATAGAACTGAGAAGCACAGGGGACACATGAGCCATGCCTCCTTCAATAGAACTGAGAGGCACAGGGGTCAAATAGGCCATGCCTCCTTCAATAGAACTGAGAGGCACAGGGGACACATAGACCATGCCTCCTTCAATAGAACTGAGAGGCACAGGGGTCAAATAGGCCACGCCTCCTTCAATAGAACTGAGAGGAACAGGGGCCACATAAGCCACACCTCCTTCATTAGAACTGAGAGGCACAGGGGTCACATAAGCCACGCCTCCTTCAATGAAACTGAGAGACACAGAAGTTATAGAGGCCAATCCTCCTTTAGTGGAACTGACAGGCACAGAGGTCAAATAGGCCATGCGTCCGTCAGTAGCTTACACTACCAATGAGCATGTACACACTGTATACACAGTATATCATAAATTCATGTCATCCTCCATTGAAAGGGAACACAATCTCCATTTCAGCACCTGTGACACTTATACTATTAGCATTATGGTAATATCAAAAGGCCCAAGTGTCTGTTGTTAGCCTTTGAAGTTTCTCAAGCTTCTTTTTCTGTCACAACAACAAACACTGCTGTCTTTCAAATCAGATCACACAGACACGTCACAGATAATACGGCTTCACCTGGTCCATAGGACAGTGTTAAAAGCAAAAGGAGATCCGTGTTAACATGTGATGAGCAGGTGCACAAACCGCCAAGCTGCTCTTGTTTGTTCAACCGCCGATGCCTTTCATTTACATATTCATAAATGAGGACAGGTTCACACATCATGCATTAGTCATTAGCGGCTACGTTAAATATTCATTGTTTCTCACTCCATCGTTGGCTTTGTCACACGTCGGTCACTTTTTGGCCTCGATGAGATTGGTCCACTTGCACACAACAGGGTGACAGTGTTACATAACAAAGCAGCAGGTGTCGGTACGCGTTCTCCCTCGGATAGTTCATTTAAAGTAGAACAGAAAAAAGACCAGCTTCAAAAGACACACTGGAGACAATAACAAAAGAGGAGATTTGTAAGATTTTGAGGAGTAACAATTTCCCAATGTTTGAATAAAACAGAAAGATCAGATTAGCGAGGAAAGCGAGAAGTTAGAGCCCAAGATAAAAATAATAAGGTTGATCATATTTATGTTCATATTTATTCATTTAGTGATTTAAAAGGGAACAACTGACAGAGATGGATGTGCTAAAGCAGTTTCCAGAAACTGACCAGAAACAAGGATTTTGTATAAAACAGGGAGAGGCAGAACTGTGGGTTGGAGTGCTAGCACTCAGGAGAATTAAACACAAGCCACGATGCAATCAGTAAAACTATTAATGCAAAATAAATAAATAAATAAATAAATAAATAAATAAATATTTTGGCAATAAAGTGATTAATTAATGTAGTAAACACTTCAACTCCCGCTCTTGATGAGTCACTTGATAACCACATTTCTTTCTAAAGCAGGATTTCTCAAACTTTTTTTGCAGCCATAGACCTCATTAACTGTTAAATCAATTCCATGGATCCCCCCCACCACCAGTACAGATGTATTTTATGAACATAATCCAGCTATGCAAATATTAAGCTCTTTGTTTTAATGTGTACAATAATATTTAGGTTATTTATTGGAGCCACAGAGCCTTTTCCAGCAACAGAACACATCCAAGTTCAAGCTGACATTATTTATACACTTGTTTTTGAGTTACTGAGGTTTGGATTAAACCCATTCAGTTCAAGTGACCAGTCAAGCAGACTAATAACTGCAAGAACTCAATAATATATATAATAACTCTGATAATAGTATGTTGTGATTTTTTACTAATATACCGAAGAAAAAAAATCCTAGACATGCTGGATATGCTTCATGGACACTAGGGGGCTCTGGATAACAATTTGAGAGCCAACATCCATCCATCCATTTTCTGCATTGCTTACCCTACACAAGGTTTCATGTGAAACCTGAAGCCTAATCCAGGAGATTCGAGGCACGAGGCGGGGGACACCCCTGGACGGGGTGTCAACCCATCTCAGGGCACAATTGCACAAACGCTATGGACAATTTGGAAATTCCAATTAGCTTACAATGCATGTCTTTGGACTGTGGGAGGAAACCAGAGTTCCCGGTGGAAACCCTCTGAGGCAAACGTGCTAACCACTAAGCCGTGCACCTGGTGCACCAAATACATGGGTAGGAATTGGCAGCCACTAACTGACAACAATATTCAGATAAACAAACAAACAAACATGCACACAATAAAACGAACAATGAAACAAACAAGCAAACGAATGTATAAATAAACAGATAATAAAACAAAAAACTAAATAAATAAATGCACTTACAAATGAACAAACAAACAAATAAACAATCATTGTAGTGTGCGGTTTACACAGCTACTTAATCAAGTAGCTACTGAAATCAGATAATGATCATATTGTTGCAAATCTGAATGCATCCAGGGAATTTAATCTGAAGATGCTTTCTTAACAAAAATTTACTTAAGTGTTTGAAAAGTAAAATTGTTTCCGTTTGTAGTGTTGAATTAGGTTTTAAGCATTTACCACTCTCTGGTTATGTTACGAAGGCACAGACGTAGAAAACCAAGAGTTACTGTATTGCTCAGATTACTGGTTTACATGTGATTTTTAGATTAAAATCCTGTTGGTCTTCTCTGGATTTCTTGAAGGGAGATATCATAAAAAAAATCTGATTCACATGAGTCCAAACTATAGGGGAGTCTAGGTGTTTACAAAAAAAAAGAAGCAAAAAATAAGTGCTTAAGAAGTGAGGGACATAATCTTAATGAGATCCTGTCTATAAATATCCCTGCTGAAAAAACAAAACAAAACAATATAAACCATTACAGAAATTCTAATGGTTTAATCTACAAATACCATTACAAACCATCAGCTAACCATTAAAAACATTACCATTACCAATACTGGTCCTTAATGGTATCCACTAGACATAACACGCCAACAATAGAAGGAAACAAATTACCAGTAGAGATCCATAGGGACCAATACAGTTTAAACTAAAACCAATACAATTCCCATTATAACCATTAAAACCATTACAAATTCTATGAGGGTTTCTATTGTTTTTTTCAGCAGGGATGGTAGTCAGATCCTGGAGGGAAAAAAAGACATTTTCCAATAAAGCTTCACTTCTTTAGACACTAGTCAGAGAAAAGAGACAGAGACAGAGACAGATAGAGAGAGAGAGAGAGAGAGAGAGAGAGAGAGAGAGAGAGAGAGAAGAGGACAGAGGGGGAAAGAACAACTGAGGGTTGGGAGGCGGGGGGAACATCAGGAGAGACATGATTTAACTTTCGCCCTGATGGGGCTAAACAAGTGCAGGTCGGTGTTTTCAGTGGGTGTTCAGCACTTTACTGAAATCAGCCGGAAAATTGATCTCTAAAAATAACAGTGTTGAGAATATCAGGCTGTCCAAGAAGGAACATATAATGACTCAAACATAAGGCAAATGCGGCAACTCATCCAGGCTTCCTCACACAGAGAGGTGTGTAATGAACAAAGCTTCTATCAGCACTGAGTCAGAGCTAGAACGTCACCCAATGCATCATCTACGTCCAGCCCTTGCTCGTACTTATATACAAAAGTAGGACTGCACGGTATACAGGTACTACGGTAGATACTAAAGCTTCAAAATACCACCGATGCCACTGTATTTTTTAAACGGTAGTATTGTAAATACAGTATATTCATTCGTTACCTTAATCTTTAAAGATTTATTTTTTGCTACCAAGCGAGCTAATGTTATGCTAACCGCTATGTCTAAATACTAAAATCAGCAGTGTTTGATAGTAAACAAGCTAACGTTCCCAAACCTCAGAATGGATTCTGCCTCACAAGTTGCTTTGAATAAAAGTGCAAAATCAGTAATTATGTTTCAACTTCTCAGCAACAGGTTTTTTTTGCCAAAGAGCTGTCTTACTGATAAAATAAATGAATGTACCAATTACCACTTCATAATATTAGAAAATAAGGCAGGAAACATCTCAAATAGGGCTAGAATAAAAAAAGGTTATAATATAATATATAAAGTGTGGCTAAAATGTACACCTTTAAAAGTTGGTTCAAGTGAACATGGCTAAGGTGAGTCACTAATGAACTCTACTGTATGTCAGCGAGGGAGCAGGTGTCTATACGCCACAACCTTCTCCTGCTAAACCCCAACCGTGCACTGACATTTCCCCCACAGAGCTGCTCAACCTCGGCTCAGTAACACACCGACGCATCACTTCCTACTGCAGATCTCCCACGGTGATGAGGCTCCCAATGTCGAGTGATTCAACCGATCACATATCTGGGCAGTAATGCCACTTCCTGATCGAAACGATCACACGGCGATGAGTCTGACAGCTTCATCATGTCAGAATGGAACAGTATGAACAATTCAGAACATAACGATCAAGGTATAACTTGATATCACAGTTTTCAGTGCATCAATTTACATTATACTACAGCACCAATGAATTCTCAAATCAGAACTTGTGGTATAAATAGATTTTCTATAACAGCATGGCTCTGACAATAGTTCCAGCTGTAACATAAATTATTATTTTTTTTATTAATTCACCCTTTCTAATATGTTATCATTTCTCTAAAAAAATGTGTTGTTATTTAACAAAGAAAAATTCATAATCATTGACTGATATGTTTTTGTTTGTTTGTATTTATTAGGAGGCATTTATTTAACATTTAAGGAAGGAGTCTCCTGTGTTAGTGGTTCGTAGCAGTCAGGAAGTTTCCCACCACGGAGGAGGGGTTTGTGTTTTTCTCAGTAACATGACATGCTGTGTTTTTTTTTAATCTGTTTGCTTGGTTGGTTGTTCTTTTTTTGTCTTGTTAATGTTAAGAGAGGAACTAACTTGTTTTGTGAACTATAAGCAGTTGAAATGCCTGACATGGATACATTAAAAATTGTAATAGATGGGAAATTGCCAATATATATCCTGCGCAGCCAGAATGAGCTTTAGAGAGTTCAGAATGTGTGTTACTCCCTACTCACATGTTATTACAGAGTGGGAGAGACACATTTTTTTGTGTGAAGGGTTTGGGAGTGGAAAAAAAAACACGCTGTGGCATGGTTTCACTCCCAGCTCTCTCACTTCTCAGCCAAAGCGACATGGGTTTCGGAACCTCAGGACTCTGGGTTGGCTGCTGTCGAGGCAGCCAGCCGGCTCAGATCCTGGGGGTGCTGTATGGATCGTGAGGGAGAATCGAAGACGAGCGCTGCTCTATCTCTTGCTTTTTCCTCTGGATTCGGCTCTCTGCTTCCGGGGTTTGGAGCTTGCGAAGCGACTTCATCTATGGAGACTCAAACCACCCTCTCTGACTTCAAGGAGCCAGAAGGGGAAGCCAGTGCTTCATTTTTATGGGAGTGGAGCATGCTCATTGTTAAAAAAAAAGAGGCACAATGAAGTAGCTCGGCTCTTGGCTCTCTCACTTCTCAGCTGAAGGGCAATGGGCTCCGATATGGAGAGTCAACTCACCCTCTCTGACTCCAAGGAGCCAGAGGGGGAAGCCAGTGAGAAGGAGAGAGCTCCCTCACAATGCAGAAAACTGCCCTTTTGCCTGGAAGTGCATCATGATGTGTCATGCTTCTGGGGAGAGCCATGTTTATAACCCCACGATATTGGATTATTCAGCCATCGTGGGCTGAAGTACAGTAAAAAAAGACACACTGCCCACTCACAGGAAGTTCCTGAGTTTTGCATTTGGAGGCAAGACATATCCATATCGGTTCTTCCTTTTGCTACCTTTATCCCCTCGCTCCTTCACAAAGTGCATGGATGCCACACTGACTCGTATGCAACTCCAGAGTATTCATGTGCTAAACTACCTGGATGACTGGTTAATTCTAGCGTGGTCCAGGAAGTTGGCAATTCAACATCAAGATGTTGTTCTCGCCCATGTGAGGAACTTGGGGCTCAGGTTGAACCTCAGGGAAAGTTGCTTCTCCAATCGAGAGTGACTTTTCTAGGGGTTATATGGGATTCGGATACGATGAGGGCATGTCTATCCCCAACACGTCTAGGGCAATCCTATTAACATTGAGCAAGATAAAGTTAGGTCTGGGAATCCCCTCCAGTCGCCACCCGCCAATGTCATACTGTTAGGCCACTTGAGACAATGGTGGCTGAAAGTCGGGGGTTTCCTCTGAGGATGAAACCCCTGAGAGTAATCAGTGTCACGCGGTGATGCCTACGGTCTCTGAGAACTTGGAGGTGTCCCTGGTTTCTAGCCTCGGGTCACACTCTAGGAGCATCTCTTATCGCAAGATGGTAATGTCAGATGCCTCCCTCAAGGTCTCTGGAGCAGCCCTCATCTAGCGTGGTATATAAATTGCCTAAGTGTGTGGGCTGTACTCCTAGCACTGAAATTCCTCTCCTCAGTTGAGAGGTTACCATGTGTCAGACAATACAGCAGTGGTCTCATATATCAACCACCAGGCAGGATTACGTTTGCGCCCCCTGTTCAGGCAGGCTCAACTAATTATTTTCTGGTGAAGGGGAAGTTTTGTTAGTGTGTGCAGTGGGGGCAGACATCCTGTTGAGGCAGGGGCTGAAGCCCAGGGATTGGAGGCTCCATCCACAAGTGGGTGAGTCCATTTGGCAGAGATTCAGCCAAGCAGAAGTTGACGTGTTCGCCTCCAAGGAGACAACACGCTGCCAGCTGTGGTTTGCCCTCACTCCTCCCACACCAAAAAAAGGGAGGGCAGGGCTGGATGCCATGGTACACACATGGCAGAGGTCATGTCTGTATGCCTTTCCCCTGATCACTCTGCTCCCACAGGCTCTAGCGAGAGTTTGCCAAGATCTTGCTACATCTGCTGCTAGTAGCACCAAATTGGCCCACTCGAATTAGGTTCTCGGAGATAATATCTCTGCTGGATGGCACTCCCTGAAAGATTCTTGTTCAGAGGGTTCGACTGTCTCAAGGCAGAAGGTTGATTTTATCACCTGCAGCTGGAACTATGGAAACCACGCATATACCTCGAAGTTAGAGGATGTTGCCCCACAGAGGCTTCATTAATAGGGGTGTGGCTGGCCGAAATGGGGGCCACGTAGACCCACAGAGCCTCTGTGATAGGCCATACCCTCAGTATGACGGAGTAGGTATACTCGTTCACAGCGTGAAGCTTACGCAATGTTGAGTTCCCTTTAAAAGGGAATGTCTGGGTTACGCATGTAACCCTGTTCCCTGAGAAGGGAGCTTTGTCATACTGGGGTATGCCTGTAAATTGCGTGTGCGCTTCCGGCAAATAGAAGCTGATGACAAGGTTTACAGGCACCATTTTATAGTCACATGTTATGCCACGTCACCTGACCACAGCAGGCCTACAAATAGGCGTGATTTTACACAGACTTCAAATACCGGTCATGTGCGAGGGCGCTTCTCATAGCATGAAGTTCACGCAATTTCTCTTTCCCTTCTCAGGGAACTGGGTTACATGCGTAACCCAGACATTTTCTAGCCCAAAATTAAACGTTACAAAAAAATGTTTGTATGTCATTAAAGAAAGCAGTATATTACGTAAGAGACCACTTTTCAGACAAAAAACAATGAAGGCTGCTGGGTTTTGCTGCAAAAATAAGAAGCAACTGCGACAGTCAGTCTCCAGAACTGTGGCTGGTTTTGCAAGATGCTCAGGAAAGCTACCAGCTCATTTCCTTATAAAACTTCACAAATTGTACCTGAGACTACTATTTTTTTTTAAAGCAAAGAGTCGTCACACCAAACAGACTTTGCTTCATATATTACTCTTTACTGCTCTTTATAGTATTTTTTTTTATGTAGAAACATTTAATTCCATGATTATGAAACAGTTAACAGTCCCCAAGTAATAAAACTGAGAAGATGGGGTGCAAAAAACTCAAAAAATTGCATTCACCAGGGTTAAGAGCAACATTCATTTCCTTGTGTTTAATGATCCAAGCTGACAATCAGACTCAGCAGATGAGACGCGCTCGCTAAGCTTGCCAGGGTCTGTTTTTAAACACGACTCTTAATACTGAATCAGACAACATTTAGGAGTCAAGCATATTTTTTTTCTGAACATAATGGTCCAATTAATGCCACTGTACATATCAAGTTGCAAGTGAATACTGTTGGAAGGAACATGAACTGCCATCTGAATGTTGTTTTGGAAATGCTTGGTCAGGCAGAGGACTTGGACAAGAGTCACACTGAGACATAAGGACATGTTCAACCTACATGAAATCTGACACTGACAAGCTAATTAAGAGGACATTTAACAACAGTCTTCACCCAGATAGTGTTCTTTTACCATACGTTCTGACTGCATGTCTGATCTCATGTCAACATCAGCAGAACCATAGACTGGAATGGATGTTCTTCTAGGATTGCCCTATATTTACCTCCATCCATCTAGATTTCAACCCTGACCAATTTCCCAGTCCCTACTGATATAAAATCATTCATACAACATGATGCTTCTCAGAGTGATGAGTAGTATTGGGTTTCCAACAAATGTAGTGCTTTATGAGATGGCCAAAAAGTTCAGTTTATACCAGAAAGCATTTGCTTGGTATCCACATGTAATTTCCTATACTTTTTTTTACACCAAAGCCCAAGTTTGTGGAGTGTCTGGGTTGTGGATGTCCTATGAACAGCTTCTCACATTTGAACTCCAGATTTCTCCAGCTTCTTCACAGTTAACCTTGGCCTCTTGGGCGCTATCTCTGACTTATCCTCTTTTTACCCAGGCTCTGACTTTTGGTGGACGGCCACCTCTTGGCAGAGTCGGAAATGTGATGTATTCTATCTATTTTAAATAAACATAATAATTTATTAATGTTACCCTGTGGGATGTTCAAAGTATGAGATATATATTTTTTAGAAACAAACCCTGACTAATATTTTTCCAGAACATTGTATGATGATTTTGGGCCTTCCAGGTCAAACCCCCACCTAAGCACACACTTCAGTCCACAATAAGTCAGTTTCATTTCCAGGTTGTAACCCTATAAAATGTTCAAAGAGACTTGAGTACTTATGCAAGGCACTTTGCAATATGTGGCTCGTAATGAAAACGTGTTCAAGTCATGTGTTGTTTTTTTTCCCTTTTTTTCCTTCACATATGTGAATTGCGAGGTGCATGGTGGCTTAGTATTTAGCACGTTCGCCTCACACCTCCAGGGTCGGGGGTTCGATTCCCACCGCTGTTCTGTGTGTGCGGAGTTTGCATGTTCTCCCCGTGCTGTGGGGGTTTCCTCCGGGTACTCCGGTTTCCTCCCCCAGTCCAAAGACATGCAAGGTAGGCTGATTGGCGTGTATGAATGGGTGTGTGAATGTGTGTGTGATTGTGCCCTGCGATGGATTAGCACCCTGTCCAGGGTGTACCCCACCTTGTGCTCGATGCTTCCTGGGATAGGCTCCAGGTTCCCCATGACCCTGAAAAGGATAAAGCGGTATAGAAGATGGATGGATGGATGGATATGTGAATTGCTTGCAAAAAATTAAAGCTACAGCTTCTGTCCTTTTTTGTCTTCATAAAACTCCATAACAAATAGACATAGCTATGATTGCTGAGTCGTTGTTGTTTTTTTAATTCGCTATTGCAATGGAGAACTGTCTCACAAATATAACATTGTTCGTGACACGTGAATCATGCAGGTTGTTGATTCAGTTAAGGCAAGTATGCCATAATAGTGTTTGTTATGTGAACCTTGGTAGCCTAAGTAGTCTCATAAATCTAGCAAGATATAAACAACAATATAAATTCAAGATCCTTTCAATAAAGGAAAGAGAACACCAAATCCAAGCCATGCAGTTATGAGCCTTGGTTTTAGACAGCTACAAAAGCTATAAACATAAGCATTATTGGAAAGCAGACTCATATTAAAGGCAAATTCTCCCCATTTTTCTTTGGAAAACGCAGTACATAATTTAAAAAAAAAAAAAAAACCAGCTAAAGTCAATTTATACACTCTATGATTTCTTCTGTTTTTAATTGCTGTCCTTCTTGTTTTTCTTTTACAAACCCTACATAATTTCTTATGTTTATTTACTCTCATTTGTGTTTTTCTTTTACATACTCTACACAATTTTCTCTGTTTTTATTTACTCTTATCATTTTATTTTACATACTCTACACATTATATATTCAGTTTTTATTCACACTCAATCTTGTTTTTCTTTAAATCTCTACACAAATTCTTGTTTTTATTTACTTATTCTTGTTTTTTTTTCTTTGTCAAATGTTGTTTATTAATACGTTGTATTTAGGTATTTGTTATTATTATTATTATTATTATTATTATTATTATTGCTGCTCATTATATGGCCCCACTTCATTCTAATACAATAATTATGTCCTTCAATGTCTTTTTAATTTTCTTAAAGGAAAAGACTAAAGACCTCTAAAGACTTTGAGACATTTTATGTATGAAAGAAGCTATACAAATGAACATTATTATTACTATTATTATTATTATTTTAATTATTAGTTGTAGTAGAAGTAGTAGTAGTAGTAGTAATAGTATTGTAGTAGCAGTATTAATAATAATAGCAGCAGCAGTAGTAGTAGCATTAATAGTAGTTGAAATAGTTATAATAGTAGTCGTACAGTAGTAGTAGCAGTAGGAGCAGTAATAGTAGTAGCAATAACTGAAGCAGTACTAGTATTAGCAGTAATGATAGTGGAAGTATTAGTATTAATAGTAGCAATGGTAATAGTAGTAGCAGCAGCAGTAGTAGTAGTAGCAGCAGTAGTAGTGGTGGTAGCAGTAGTAATAGTAGTAGCGGAAGTAGTAAAAGTAGTAGCAGTAGTAATAGTAGTAGCAGTAGTAATAGTAGTAATAGTAGTAGCAGTAGTAATAGTAGTGGCGAAAGTAGTAAAAGTAGTAGCAGTAGTAAAAGTAGTAGCAGTAGTAATAATAGTAGTAGCAGTAGTAATAGTAGTAATGGTAGTAGCAGTAGTAATAGTAGTAGCAGTAGTAGCAGTAGTAATAGTAGTAGCAGTAGTAATAGTAGTAGCAGTAGTAGCAGTAGTAATAGTAGTAGCAGTAGTAGTAGCAGTAGTAATCGTAGTAGCAGTAGTAATAGTAGTAGCAGTAGTAGCAGTAGTAATAGTAGTAGCAGTAGTAGTAGCAGTAGTAATAGTAGTAGCAGTAGTAATAGTAGTAATGGTAGTAACAGTAGTAATAGTAGTAGCAGTAGTAGTAGTAGTAATAGTAGTAGCAGTAGTAGCAGTAGTAATAGTAGTAGCAGTAGTAATAGTAGTAGCAGTAGTAGCAGTAGTAATAGTAGTAGCAGTAGTAGCAGTAGTAATAGTAGTAATAGTAGTAGCAGTAGTAGTAATAGTAGTAATGGTAGTAGCAGTAGTAGTAGTAGTGGCAGTATTAATAGTAGTAGCAGTAGTAGTAATAGTAGTAATAGTAGTAGCAGTAGTAATAGTAGTAATAGTAGTAGCAGTAGTAGTAATAGTAGTAATAGTAGTAGCAGTAGTAGTAATAGTAGTAATGGTAGTAGCAGTAGTAGTAGTAATAGAAGTAGCAGTAGTAATAGTAGTAGCAGTAGTAGTAATAGTAGTAACAGTAGTAGCAGTAGTAGTAATAGTAGTAATGGTAGTAGCAGTAGTAGTAGTAATAGTAGTAGCAGTAGTAGTAATAGTAGTAATAGTAGTAGTAATAGTAGTAGCAGTAGTAATAGTAGTAGCAGTAGTAATAGTAGTAATAGTAGTAGCGGAAGTACTAAAAGTAGTAGCAGAAGTAATAGTAGTAGCAGTAGTAATAGTAGTAGCAGTAGTAGTAATAGTAGTAATAGTAGTAGTAATAGTAGTAGCAGTAGTAATAGTAGTAGCAGTAGTAATAGTAGTAATAGTAGTAGCGAAGTACTAAAAGTAGTAGCAGAAGTAATAGTAGTAGCAGTAGTAGTAGTAATAGTAGTAGCAGTAGTAATAGTAGTAAAAGTAGTAGCAGTAGTAATAGTAGTAATATTAGTAGCAGTAATAATAGTAGTAATAGTGGTAGCAGTAGTAGTAGTAGTAATAGTAGTAGCAGTAGTAATAGTAGTAATAGTGGTAGCA
>JANDJT010000021.1:6019761-6033955 GCA_024331685.1 Stegophilus panzeri | reverse complement strand
AGTAGTAGTAGTAATAGTAGTAGCAGTAGTAATAGCAGTAGCAGTAGTAATAGTAGTAATAGTGGTAGCAGTAGTAGTAGTAGTAATAGTAGTAGCAGTAGTAATAGTAGTAATAGTAGTAGCAGTAGTAATAGTAGTAGCGGAAGTACTAAAAGTAGTAGTAGTAGTAATAGTAGTAGCAGTAATAATAGTAGTAATAGTAGTAGCAGTAATAATAGTAGTAATAGTAGTAGCAGTAGTAATAGTAGTAATAGTAGTAGCGGAAGTACTAAAAGTAGTAGCAGTAGTAAAAGTAGTAGCAGTAGTAAAAGTAGTAATAGTAGTAGCGGAAGTAGTAAAAGTAGTAGCAGTAGTAATAGTAGTAATAGTAGTAGCGTAAGTAGTAGTAATAGTAGTAGCAGTAGCTCCAGGCAAAAAGGGCCAATCTCTGGGGAAGATGAAGCAGCAATCCTCTAGGTAATGAAAATCATTTCAAGAGAAAGTGAGAGTGACAGGAAAGAACAAAGGTGAGGGAGGCGTATCACGATTTAGCAAAACGTGACTGGCGTCCCCTGGGTCAACACACAAGATGCTACTAAGGGTGCCCAGTCACAATTCCTTAATCCTACTTACATATTTAAATAAAATATTTTGCCTAATGTTAGCTTTGCATCCTAGTGTACCTGTCTGCTAGGATGATAGCTAACATTTGTAAACATCCTAGGAGAAAATTTACTAGTTATTTGTGCTTTGTAATAATTCCTTGATTGTTATCTGTAGCTCATTTACACTACTATACAATATTTACCCAGGGTTACACAATACAGTATAATATTGAAACATTAAGCAATTATTATACAATGCAATAGATAGACTGTTGTTAGCTAGCTGCTGTTGTAGAGATAAGTTAAGCTAACTGGCTAACACTAATGATGTGCATGTGTTTAGCAAGCTAGCTTTAGCAAGCTAGCCTAGATAATGCTGCTAAACTGTTACACTGCTAATTAAAACTAAGCATTACATCAAGCTAAAAAAAAGGGAAGTGGCTGATTAAATCAAGGTGGCTCATGTTGACGCTCGGATGCCCAGGACTCATGTGCAAAACAGAAGGAGGGATGTTAAAGGTGACATGAGATAGAAGAAAGAAGGGTGAATGTGAATAAAGTAGAGACAAAGCAGAGACACAGAAAGAGAGGAAGAAAGACTGAGAAGAGAGACAGACAGAGAGAGAGAGAGAGACTCATACAGAATGAGTTCAGAGTGTGATGAGACAGAAAGGTCAGACTGAGTCACACTGCAACATGAAGGATCTGGTGATTCTGTCGTTTCTCCCTGGAGCTCTGTGGTCTGTGCGGCATCCAGAGACTTGTATTTACAGAGATCAAAAGGTCACAACGGCTCTGGGATTTATTGTGCCTCAGAGCAGGGGCAGATCTGCAGGGTGGAATAGATCCGTGGCTCTTGCCTCCCATGCTTTTATGGCAGATGGACATTCACGCTAATAAAAAAAAGTAGCATAGAGTAAGATGTGAGGAATAAAACATGATGGGGTGTGCTGTTATAGGAAAATAATGAGCAACGGGGTAGTGCTTCATTCTTTGTGACACAAAAAATCACATTGACAATGTGACTAACGGTTAGTTAAAAAAAAAAAATGCTAATTTTGCTAAGTGTGTTAAGGATGACACTCAAATCACGGCTGTGTGACAAAAACAATGAATGGAGGTTAGCTTAAAAAAGAATGCTAATATCACCAAGTGCGCTTTGGCTAATAATCAAGGGAGATAACATTGACTATGTGACTAAGACAATAAATTAAGGTTAGCTTTTAGAAAAACATAATGCTAATACTAGAGATCGGCTGATATTGATTTTTTATATAATCGATATATAACCGTTACCGATACCAATTATTTGCATGATTATGTGCCCGATAACCGATACGCAGAACCGGTATTTATTCATTGTTTTACTTCTGTTTTTGACACAGTGATAACAACACCACTGAATTGAACAAACCATTTTATTTATAACAATTTTGTCAATTTCATTTCCGTCACTTACTTACAAAACAAACTAAATCAAACCCTCTAATTTATACACCAATAAATAGAGGGGTCTGAAAGAGTGCAAAAAATAAAAAATAAAGTGCACTGTTACTAAAGTGTCTTTTTTTAAATAAAAGCTTTGATGAGGTAAACAGATTATGTGACTCCATGAGTTTGTTTCTATTTCTTAGTTCCAAGCTGCTTAAACTACATATCGAGCATTTATGTAACACATCTAATTTGTGCATTAATGGCTGTTATGTTAAACAAAGTTTATTAATTAAAGCAAAATAAGTATGCCTGTGCACACTGTTGTTGACTCATCTCTCCTCAGATACAGTGCTGCAATTGCGGTCCTGCGTGCAATTCTCAAAACCCCCACAAGATGGCCATTTATTGGTGAATCCGATATTACAAACCGATATCCGATTATGGAAAAATGCTTAAATACCGATTATCGGTTGATCTCTAGTTAACACTGCCATGTGTGTTAAGGATAACTCTCGCTGGAGTTCATGGGTATGTGACAATGAATAGAGGTTAGCTTTAAAATAAATCATCCTAATATTTTTAAGTGTTTTGTGAATATTGGCTCTGTGAATATTGGTGCGTCATGTCATGTCGGAAAGATCTATTTACGAGTTGAACGCACATGAATGCTAGCACAAAGTCATAATTATGAGCGGAAAACTCTGGATATTCTTTGAGCTCCGAGTTTCCAAATTGGTGGCGTGCTAGTATTAAAATATGGTGGAATCAATGGACGCAACGTCTGTAGTTGACGGTAAAACTGTAGAAAGCTCATTTCCTGCAGAAAATACGATAGCATTGTACAATTACGATATAATACATAACGATAAAGTTTACAGTGGCTTCAACATAAAAAAGTAAAAACACACCTGATGTGCATTCTTTCTTCTTCATTTTCTAGAAGTAGTGTTAAAAAACCTTGCTGTATTTTTTTTTATAGTTAATTAAGAGAATGCACACCATCTTGCTCTGACCAAAGTAACTTGAACGCACCTGACATCATGATTATGACTTCCCAACTCGTAAATGACTTCCCAGGAGGACTTGAATGCACAGTAAGACAAATAATTTAGGTTTGCTTTACAGAAAATTAATGCTAATGTCACAATGTGTGCTTGGGCTAATAATTACTGGTATTAGCTAACACTCACTATGCAACTTATACAATGAATGGAGGTTAACTTTTTAAAAGATTAATAATAATAATAATAATAATAATAATAATAATAATAATAATAAGTGTATTAAGGATAACACTCACTGAAGATCCTACCTTTATGACTAAGACAATGAATAGAGGCTAGTTTTTTGTTTTTTTAAAATGCTAACGTCACTAAGAGTGTTTGGGCTAATGAGCACGGGGGTTGCACTTACTATGTGACTAAAACAAAGAATGAAGGTTAGCAAAAAAATATATAATGCTAATATTACAAGGTATGTTAAGGTTAACACTCATTGAAGATCATGAGTATGTGACTAAGACAATGAATGGAGGCTACTTTCAAAATAATGAACGCTAATACCACAATGTAAGCATGTCTAATAAATACTGGAGCTGGAAAACACGTGTCTAAGGCAAGGAATGTAAGGATAACATGCAAACCTATGTGACTAAGACAATGAATGGAGGTTAGCTTAAAAAAATAATGCTAATGGCTAATAATCACTGGATTTGTCTATCATTGCCTATGTGACTAAGACAATGAATGAAGGTTAGCTAAAAAAATGAATGACAATATTGTTGTGTGTTAAGGATAACACTCAAATTACAGCTGTGTGACTAAGACAATGAATGAAGTTCATGGAATTCACTAACAGTGCTTTGGCTAATAATCACAGGAGATGGCTAACATTGCCTATGCGACTAAATGAACTGAGGTTAAGGTTGTAGACAAAAATAATGCTAATAATGATAAGTTTGTTAAGGTTAACACTCACTGAAGATCATAGCTTTGTGACTAAGACAATGAATTGTGTCTACGTTTAAAAGAAGAAAAGCTACCACCACAGTGTGTGCTTAGGCTAATAATCACTAAAGTTAGCAAACACTGACAATATGACTATCAATGAAGGTTAGCTTAAAATGTGTATTAATATTGCTAAGTCTGCTAAGGATAGCTCTCACTGAAGATGGCGAACATTAATTATCTGACCAAGACAATGAATGAAGGTGAGTTTAAAATAATAATAATAATAATGGTAATATCACTAAGCGTACGCTGGCTTATAAACACTTGAGTTAGCTAACACTGCCTTTGTAACTAACACAATGAATGGAGGTTAGCTTTAAAAAAATAAAAATAAAATAAAAAGAATGCTAATATGGTTATGTGTGCTTTGTTTAATAATCACTGGAGTTGGCAAACATTGCCTGTGTGACCTAGACAAGAAATGCAAGTTAGATTTTGTGACTAATTTAGGCTCTGTGACTAGAATATTAAGTTGAAGTTAGCATTCAGAGGTGAAATAAAAGCAGTGATATTTAGTTAAAAAAAATATACAAAAGAAGAGAAATGAGTTAGCGCTAAAGCTACTGAAGGCTGCTGCTGAGATGGTGGATTCAGTCATTTGGATTCTGTGGTGCTATGGTGTTTAATCCATCCATTCCCGCCAGGAAAGAGCTGCTCATATAGCCTCATATCACATGATTTCTCCAGAGGCATTCAGGTTTACTTTAACACAATTTGATCTGGCTGAGTGGCAAACACGCAAACACGCACGGCTCATTACGGTCTAGTTACGATGTTAATGACAAGGGCCCTTGGGAAATGCAGAGTGTGTAAAGGTACGTAGTGAATATGAAACTGTCAAGCATGGATAAATCGATCAGTCTGGAGATACAGTTAGTATGAAAAATTAATAAATAACACAAAAACAGCCAGGGATTTAATGTATGAGCCTCAGTGTGATATGAAGCGATTGTGCAAATACACAATGGATGACAAATTAAAGGAAAAACAGGGTGACTCTTACATTTATTCTATTATTCGCATGATTTGGGTCTGTTATATCCCTCTCTTAGAGGGAAGTGTGACTGCAAATCAATACAAAGTTCTCTTGACTTATCAGCTTATATCCAATAGCATGCACATACAGGCATTAGCTAAGCTTCAAGAGTTTCTTTTCACTAGGGTCAGCAACGACATCTCCAACATCTTCCAGATCCGTCACACAGCTCAGCGAGGAGGCTAATGGACCGATAATAGAATCAACGAGGCATAGAGACCTTCAATTAGGAAACACGGTTAAGAGAGAGAGAAAGAGAGAGAGAGAGAGAACTTGATGAAGAAGAACCAGCATAATGTAGAGTCATGCACCTGTTATAGTTTAACCCTGGTACACAGTTAATCATTGTTGTACCATGGAGTCAGCTAATTTACACACACACACACACACACACACACACACACACAAGCAGAAATAGCTAATTTACCTGTCATGGTGGAACAGCCCTGCTATTATATGTGTCTTGATTAATAAACCTAAACACCATCCCACTGTAACCAAGGTGTGTGTTAATTAAGGAATAAAACACAACAAGGCGTGATGTTCTAGCAAAATAATTAACATTAGGGTTATGTGATATGGTCCATTACCACCTGACATTCAGAACATTTACATGGACAACAATAATCCGATAACCAGATTATGACAATACTCTGATTAAGAAACTACCATGTAAACAGCAATTTAGTACCTTAATCCGTCTAAAGTCATACTCGAAGTAAACACAAATTGAATTAAGACATGTGGAGTATTCCTATTGTAGTCGCATTATCGGAGTGCATTACAGACATTTAAACACCTTAATCACATTATTAACGTCATGTGGGAGTTTTCACCGCATTTTGCAACAGGACACGTACACATATGGCAGTGCGCAACCATTTGACGGCAAACAAGAGAGTACGGCTGCGTCTGAAACCGCGTACTTACCTGCTATATAGTAGGCGAGATACATGTATCTCGGCTACTATATAGTAGGTAAGTATGCGGTTTCGGATGCAGCCCATGGCTTCAAGCAGTCGTCTATTTGCACGTACAGCATGACAAATAATTAACTGCACTTGAAGCTTTCGTAAAGTTAAAAATGAAACACCCAAAACTGTATACGGTACCATAACAAAGACGAACTGTATGTTGATGCGTGAAATTCTGGAGGGAACGTCAGACGGCGTGGCTTGGGGACGTAATGACATGTGCCGTTAATCGATTTATGTTCTATAACATGTAAAACGTGAACATGAAAGGAATATTCTAAAAGCGACTCATGTAAACACCTTAATCAGAATATTGTCTTATTCAGAATAAAGGCAATAATTAGATTACTGCTGTCCATGTAAACGTAGTCACTGATTTTTTTCCAATAACAGCAAATGTTTTATAACTCTTGTAAAGTTCCAGTGCAATTTGCCAATTTTTTTATTTATCATACTTGTTATCCATTCGTAATTACGTGGAAAGTTGTTTAAGACTTTATTTCCAGTTACCACTCAGATTTTGTCAGCTATAAACAGTCTTTCAGGATTTCCCGACATTTTTTGTGATCACTGTATCCAAAAACACTTGATTTTGCTGCAGCTTTTTACAAAATTTGCGATGCAACGTACAGAGTTTTTTGTGCTTTTTTTTGCGGAAAACTACTTGAATTGGCAAAATTGCAAATCGCACAAAATAGTTTTGCACGAGCTTTCGCAATGATGTTTGTTGGTAAATGAGACTTTTTATCGAAGAGGGCTTTGGCTGAATGCACACTGTTATGGTGTCACCTGACGCGTCTTGGCCCAAATCTGCGGAAAATCTGCTGTAATTTTGAAAAATTGCAAGCTCATCCGAATATTGCGGAGTTTCCTTGATTTTCTGTCCATTTCTGCAATCGCAAAATCCTGGAGGGACTGGTCTTTGCCTCACCAGCCTCTGTTCAAGTCCTCCAAACTGAAGACTCTCCTGTGGCTAAAAACGTAAAGCTTTAACTCTAAATGAGTTGTACAAATGTACAAACCACCGACACTGGAGACTCCTTCCAAAAACGCAAAACATCTTCCTTCAAAAACACAAAACAAGCACACACATTTTCAAATTTGTTCATGTGGAGCGTCCACTGTGTTGTTGTTACTACAGAAACTCTAACATAGTAGAAGGACTGCATTAATACTGTATTAACCATGCTGCCAGAAATAGTGTCTGATGCACTAGTGCTGTTGTAGAAAACCTTTTGACCAATCAGAATTAAGAATTCAATAGTGCAATTGTTGATCTAAACCCCTTTAAACCTCTTTTAAAAGTATCTCATTTTCAAAAGTAAATATCACTTGGCTATTTTGAATAACACAGTCTTCTCTGATTGGTTCCAAAGTCTCACCGTGTTACACGTTTTATTCCATGTAAGTAAGTTATGTTAGTGTCTGTGTTTTTTTTATTTCCCTAATACCTTTAGACTGTTCTCTTTCTACTGTGTTCTTTCATTCTCTTTCCAAAGGTTGCATCACCTAAATAGATTCTGTTATTGAGCTCATTGTACAACAAATGGATAAGGATATAAGGAAGAAGATAGTACACGATGATGTGTTCTTCTGTGAGTGTGGCATCATTGTGAGTTGTCTGGATACTCCAACCTTGTCTAAATATGCTGTACCGATTCCTTTGGGGAACATTTGCGTTTTGTCCGCAAGGAAAGTTTTCTTTTAGGTCCTTTGTTCTTAAAAATTCTTGACTCCCATCCTTCTTGAAGGTGTTATATGTCATTTTGGACTTCCCTATAACTAAATCCTATCACTTGTTTCCTTTTTACTAAGGGTGGGAATGTAGAGGTAGCGTACGATTCCGGTGTGATTTCGATTCATTGTGCCATGATGCGATCATAAAACGATTCTTGATCTCGACCACTGTTAACTTTTAAAGCAGAAAGTAAAATGTTGCCTCCAGCAAGTGCAACACTGAGTGAAAGTGTAGGTTTTCTACAACGGTGTACAGGCACAAAACGGGGTTTTGTGATGAAACTTGCATTGGACCTGGTAATTCGCTTTGCCCTTTCTGAATGATGTGGAAGCTTTGCCACTTGCTCGAGGGTTTCTTTTTTCGTGCAGGCACAGCAGAAGACAACTCCAGATGGAAATGTGTATATTGTAACTAAGCTTGCTTGTTGGCATGCTTCTCATCCACTTCTTTTTGTCTTTTTCAATCCAAAATGTTTGTCCATCTACAAGTTTCTAATATATACATTGCGGACTTGTTAGCCAACATTTTTACAGCCATCCATCCATCCATTTTCTGCACCGCTTTGCAGGGAGCCTGGCGCCTATACCAGGGAACTCGGGGCATAAGGTAGGGGACAAGGTAGCAATCAGCCTACAGAGCATGTCTTTGGACTTGGGGGAGGAAACTGAAGTACCCAGAGGACACCCCCGAAGCACAGGGAGAACATGCAAACTCTGCACACACAGGGTGGAGGCAGGATTCAAACCCTGAATGTGCGAGGAAACAGTGCTAACCACTAAGCCACCATACCCCCCTATTCTAGACATGTGCTCAAAAATGTATTCCGAATCATATAAACAGAAAATCAAGATCTATGAATAAATATTTATCTGGCCCTTCTTTTGAGATTTTGCTGTTATAATTGGAATTACAGTAAAAACAATACCATGCTGGGTTTTTTTTATGTGAATCCCAATCATTCAATCAATTTGTTGCCCTGAATTATTTTTCCTTTATTTCAAATGTTGCTGGATTGATTGAGTTCCATCACTGCAATGTCATAGTGAGTATTACAGCTTGTTATTGGCTTTGGCATGATTTTTGATCCCTAAAAAGACATTACTGCTCACCGCTATTCTCCTGTTAGCATAGCGTAGCACAGCTTCTCAACAGGATGAGAATGTGTGAACTGTTAGCAGTGTAAAACGGATAATGAGGCTGCTAACAAGGGAGTAATGTGAGAACGTGCTCTATCATCTGCAGCTGGTGAGAAAATGGTACTCATAACAGCACTCACTTTGTTTTATATATCAGCAGGCTTGCAGGGTGTCAGTGCGATGGCCTCAGTCCAAACAAACAGTGTACAGGTGTTCGTTTTGCCATAGAAACATCGCTAGCAGTAACATTTCAGTAACAATTCGAATTTTTTACCTCGAAGAATATAGATCATCAATGAATTCATTTTAAATGAGCTTATTCCTCACTATGTTTAAGTTATAAAAGTGGGCACACATCTGTAACATGGACATTGGGCGTCATCAAAATGTATTTAGTAAAAACTGTTTGCATGGGCATTTACACAAGAAATGTTGTATTCATCAAAATCCACTCAAATCATGAAAAACATTTGGATCTTACGAGAGCTCTTAAGTTGGTGTAGATTTATGTATAAAGATACCCGCTAATGTAAACGTCGAGGCTTTAAAATCATATAAATGGCCTGAGTTACTGCATTTTTTTAGACAGATCACACTGTCATGTTTAAATAGCTTTTTCAATTATCTACATTGTGAAACTCTGTGCTACATTTAGTCACAAATGCGACTAAATGTAAACCAGTTGTGTCATGGATTGGTAATTTATGGGTGAAGATTAATTTATAAACAAATGCACTTGGGTATGAAGAAATTCAGCATTACAGCAACTTTTCTACAACTGGCAGTAATGCTTAATTCAGTTTGAATAGTATGACATTTGTCATAGTATCTCAAAAATGTTACATTTTTTTTCTTGCTTAACATTATTTTGCACAAATTTACAACCACAAATGTCCATGGCCATACATATACATTTCTGCATAAATATGACCTAAAACATCAAAGTTTCACAAAAGTCCTAAAAGTAGATAAAGAGACCCCAATTAAACAAATGAGACATAAATATTATACTTGGTCATTTATTTATGTGTAATATTGGAAAATTATCCACTATTACACATCTGTGAGTGGCAAAAGTATGTGAATCTTTTCTTTCAGTATCTGGTGTGACTAAACATTTCCGGTAACTGTTGATCAGTCCTGCACATCAGCTTGGAGGAATTTTAGCCCATTCTTCAATACAGAACAGCTTCAACTCTGGGATGTTTTTGGGTTTCTTCACATGAACTGCTTGCTTCAGTTCCTTCCACAACATTTCTATTGGATTAAGGTCAGTGCTTGACCATTCCAAAACATTAACTTTATAGTTCTTTAACCATTCTTTGGTAGAACAACTTTGGTTGTTGTCCAGCTGCACTTTCTCTTGAGATCCAGTTCATGAACAGATGTCCTGGCATTTTCCTTTAGAATTCACTGGTATAATTCAGAATTCAGTGCTCCATCAATGATGGCAAGTTGTCCTGGCCCAGGTGCAGTAAAACAGGCCCAAACCATGATACTACCACCATCATGTTTCACAGACTGGGTAAGGTTCTTGGTTCACTGGAAAGCAGTGTTTTCCGTTCTAGAAGCATAACCTTTCTCATTTAAACCCAGAAAATTATATGTTGGTCTCATCCGTCCACAAAACATTTTTCCAGTAGCTTTCTGGCTTGTCCATATGAGCTTTAACAAACTGCAGAAGGGCAGCAATGTTCTTTTTGGAAAGCAGTGGCTTTCTCCTTGCAACCCTGCCATGCACACCATTGTTGTTCAGTATTCTCCTGATGGTGGACTCATGAACATTAACATTAGCCAACGTGAGAGAGGCCTTTAGTTGCTTAGAAGTTACCCAGGGTCCCTTTGTGACCTCGCGGACTATTACACATCTTGCTCTTGGAGTGATCTTTGTTGGTCGACCACTCCTGGGGAGGGTAATAATGGTCTTGAATTTCCTCCATTTGTACACAGTCTGTCTGACTGTGGATTGGTGGAGTCTAAACTCTTTTGAGATGGTTTTATAACCTTTTATAGCTTGATGAGCTCCAACACCTCTTTTTCTCAGAAATCTCCTTTGTTCGTGCCATGACACACTTCCAGAAACATGTGTTGTGAAGATCAGACTCTGACAGATCCCTGTTCTTTAAATAAAACAGGCTGCTCACTCACACCTCATCACACCTAATTTCACCTTCAAATTAACTGCTAATCCTAGAGGTTCACATAGTTTTGCCACTCACAGATATGTAATATTTGATAATTTTCCTCAATAAATAAAATACAAAGTATAATATTTTTGTCTCATTAATTAAATTTCATTGTCTAATGAAATTGTCTAAAGGGTTTATATATCATTTATATATTTTTTTATATATAATTTATACATTACTTTATAGGGAGATATATATATATATATATATATATAACTTTATATATATACTGTGTATATAAACCCTTTAAAATAATGTGTGTGTGTGTGTGTGTGTGTGTGTGTGTGTGTGTGTGTACTTTGTGGGTGATATTCCTGTCATTTACTTATTGTTGTTAATGAATGAGCAATGTGAAATTACAAATCTTGAATGCTTGGATGACATTTATTATATGCTGGCAAGTAATAAAAATGTATTCATCACAAAAAAGGGCAAAAAAGGGTTTTCGGAGACACAGAGAAACATGCCAGAAGCAACAGGAATTAAGATACCAAAGTGTCATTTAATACCTGTCATAACTATTATACTGTCATAATTCTGTTTAGACATGACAATTCTGCCTCTGCATACTGCTGCACATAATGTCTTGGTTACAATACTTGGCCTTCACGCCAGTAACAGTCATGAGTCATAGTCCAGTCTATAATTTTTTTTTTTTTTACAGCCGCTTGAGTACAGTAAATGGTTGTCACATAAAATCAAGAAGTCTCCCAAGGCGGACTCACTCTAATGTCTCACCTCCTGATCGAGTTTCAGGCTACAAGAAGCAGAGTTGAGGGTTTGAAACGTGTTTAAGTTTTCTACCTGAATTTGGAAGAAGTCTGATAGTGTACACTGTTGAATAACTCAAATCTGGGTAAAAAATATGAAGTGTCAGTGTCGTGAATGATTCCTATGTTAATTTGTATGCGCAATTATCTGTTAGCATATGACACAAAAATAATATGCAACTGAAATAAAATGCAAACTATAGGATGTGCTGGATCATGTGCTATTTTATGTTTGACTACGGTCATGTAATGGTACATGATGGTAATGATGGTTGACTATTCATTCAGCAGTTATACTGGCAATATACAGTACAGTACTAGGCTCCTATTAGATCTTGTCATTTATAACTCATTGTATAATCATCGTATTTTGAGGTTTAACCCTTTCTCACAGTACACTGGCATTCGACTTATTGGACATTTTCAATCAACAAATGAATAATTTTATCGCCACAAGTCTGTTATAATATTAGTCAGGACGCTGTTGAGGTTCTGTGTCTAGCGCATCGTGACTCTGTTTTAATGAGCAGGGTGATGGCAAAATGGGAGGGGTGTGAGCCGCAGCTGGCCAAACAATTCACACCTCTCCACAATAACTTTGGTATAGAGATAAAATGGACACCACAACTAAAACTTTTTGATAGTAGAACACTTTATACAACTGCCACAATAAAATTCAAACATAACCAATTTGGACACCTCTACTCAAGTCAATCTCGGAGGTGTGAATTATGTATGTCTGAATGGTGATAAAAGAAACTTACCTTAAGCATAACTTAAATCATAACCCCTCTCTGAATACACCTAACTTTCCTCCCATAAATACTGACATAACTTTTGGACTTAAATTGCTGACTGAATGCAAATCCCACAGCCCTAAATAGCACCCTCTTTATTTAAAGGCATTGTAAAAGCCAAGTTTTAATGTAAATGCACTACACACGGTGTATGTCTCTAGTTTAGGCCTTACATAATGCCATATTGCCGTCTGTAGTAATTATGTATAATGACATAATGGTGTCATTAATCACAGACAATTTAACATAGCCAAATTGCACCTAGGAAACCTATTTGGTTAGAGCACATGACCAGCATTCTGATGGTTCAGCAGGACGTTACTTAAAGGCAAACGTTTATTTTTACACAGACGGTTAACCATCAAGTTTGTTCACGATAGGATGTGTGAGATAAGTCATTGTTTTACATACACATACCTTACATTATCTTACATTAAGTAAACAAGCTAGTAAGAGTAAACAAAAGCAGATAATCCCACAGCAATAATAGCCTGATGAACAGCCATACACACTTCACACATGTACACTACCCTCTCTCTGGTCTTATAATAAATGATCATAATCAGCCTTTATTACAAAATGATTACAAACTCAGGGCTCATCACCCTTGTAGAGCCAATGCTGTTATTTTGTATATTAGTATATTGTGTATTTACTAAATTGTGTGCTTATTACCATTAGCACTTGACTGATAGGAAATGCTGAACGCAGTAGTGTTGGTGCTTTCTACAGCTCCACGGTCTCTGGTTCAATCCTCAGCTTGGACTGCAATCTGCATGGAGTTCTGTATGTTTATATTCATCCTGTCATGTTACAGAGGCGAATGTGGATACAAGTGCATATTATTTATTAAGGAACATGTAAACAAAAAGATGTGAAAACAAGGATACTACACATAAACTGTGGATACGAGGCAAGAACATACAGGCTATAGGCGATACGATGACACACACGAGCATCACAACAAAAGCTTGACAACTAAACACTGAGAAACTAGAACTATACATACTGCCGTTAATCACGATGACACGAGACACAAGTGAGACTGCTTGAGACATGATGTGCCGGGGCTGATGGGTAGTGCAATTCAGTGCCCCTTTGGCACTATCACGACACATGCACTCATTCTAATACTTTACTGTTTCTATAGGAACAACTTACACACTGACATGTACGACAGCTCCAAAGTAACTAATTATTTTATTAAATGCAGTGAGGTTTTCAGTGAGGAGATGTTTCTTTAACAATTTTGGAAGCAGTCTCCAGTGTCAGCGCTTTGTACCACTCAAGAGGTGAAGCTAGAACTTTTTTTTGACAATGGGCAAGTCGTCAGTTTCTTGGTATCATGACAAATCGTATTTTTG
Organism: Stegophilus panzeri; assembly: GCA_024331685.1. Taxonomy (NCBI): domain Eukaryota; kingdom Metazoa; phylum Chordata; class Actinopteri; order Siluriformes; family Trichomycteridae; genus Stegophilus; species Stegophilus panzeri. The sequence continues at coordinate 6,019,924 of JANDJT010000021.1, read as the reverse complement.
TGTGTTATTAACTTTAAGAGAGAGAGAAAAGAAAGAGAGGCTGGTGAAAGGATGACTGTTTCTAGCTGTTATAATGTAATAGAATATGTAATATGTAATATATCTATCTATATATATATATATATATATATATATATATATATATATATAATGCAATACATTC